>BQNB010026426.1:4034-14101 GCA_026074375.1 Tanacetum coccineum | reverse complement strand
AAACTTTGAAAAAATGCACAAAGAAGAGTGATTTTCTATGGACGGAGGAAGCGGAAGCTGCATTCAAACAAATGAAGGAACATATAGAAAGTGAAGCCAAGCAGCGTCCAAGGAAGCGGTGAGCACCGTACTAATGACAGAAAGAGAAGCCAGGTAGATGCCAATCTACTTTGTCAGCCGGGCACTAAGGGGCCCGGAAGTAAACTACACCGCCATGGAAAAATTGGTGCTGGCATTAGTGCATGCAAGCAAAAGGCTAAGAAGATACTTCCAAGCTCACCCTATCACAGTAATAACAGACCAACCCATCAAAAACATACTATCAAGCCCGGAAGTCGCTGGTAGAATGCAAAAGTGGAGCATACAATTAGGGGAGTTTGGCATACATTATAGGCCAAGAGTATCTGTGAAAGGGCAAGTATTAGCCGATTTTATTGTAGAAAGACCAGAGGAAGAAGGTCAGGACGACTCCGCAAAAGAAGAAGAACCGCTCCCGGCACGGTGGACCTTGTTCACGGACGGATCATCTTGCGTTGACGGATGCGGAGCAGGAGTGATACTCACGAATCCGGAGGGAAGTAAATGGGACTTACATGGCAAAAGAAACAAATATGATCAAATACTTAGAAAAGGTAAAAGCACTGACCAGAAACTTCCGAGCGTTCTCAATAAAACAAGTCCCAAGAAGCAAAAACAAAAAAGCAGATGCACTAAGCAAAATGGCATCCACTAGCTTTGCACATCTTAGCAAACAAGTATTAGTGGAGGAATTGAAAGAAAAATCCGTAAACGAGAGAGAGGTGCTCACCGTGGTAGAGGAAGAAGGGGATACCTGGATGACCCCGATTCATGAATACCTCACGAACGAAACTTTACCAGCAGAAAGAAAAAAGGCAAGGGCGATAAAGCGTAAATCGTAATGTTTCGCCATAATTAACGGAATACTATACAAAAATTCCTTTCTAGGCCCATGGCTTTGATGTGTAGGACCTTCACAAGTAAACTATATCTTATGGGAAATACACAAAGGCTCGTGTAGCATACATGCGGGCATGCAATTCGTCATTGCCAAAGCTCTAAGGACCGGTTATTACGGGCATATAATGCACAAAGATGCGAGGGCGCTGATAAAAGCATGTTAGGAATGCCAAGTACACAAACCCTTCCTAAGAAATCCGCAGGAAAATTTAAATCCAATCAAATCCCCGTGGCCATTTTAGAAATGGGGTATCGACATAGCGAGACCTTTCCCGGAAGGACCCGGTAAAGTCAAATTTCTAATAGTGGCTATGGATTATTTTACCAAGTGGATAGAAGCGAAACCAGTAGCAACTATCATGGGAAACCAGGTAAAGAAATTTGTATGGGAAAACATAGTATGCATATTTGGTCTTCCAGGAGAAATTATATCTAATAATGGGAAACAATTTTGAGATAACCCCTTCAAGGATTGGTGTGAAAAATTATGCATTCAACAACATTTTGCTTCCGTAAAACATCCTCATATGAACGGACTGGTTAAAAGAGCAAACATGAGTATGGGGGAAGGAATAAAAGCAAGATTGGGCAAAGACAACAAGAACTGGTTGGAAGAAATTTATCATGTACTTTGGGCACACCGTACCATGATCAAATCCAGGAACGGAGACACCCCGTTCTCATTAACTTACGGAATGGAAGCTGTCATCCCAGTGGAAATTGGAATGCCCACGTTCAGGACAGTAGAAATAGACGTGGCTGAAAATGATGAAGCATTGGAAATCAACTTAGAACTGCTAGAAGAAAGGCGAGAACAAGCGGCGATAAGAGAAGCAAAAAGAAAAAGGAAAATGGAAAAATACTACAACACCAAAGTTAGAAATACAAGCTTCAAGCCCAGAGATTTGGTGTACAGGAGCAACGAAGCAAGCCATATAGAAGACACTGGAAAGTTAGGACCCAAGTGGGAAGGGCCGTACGAAGTCATAGAAGCACTTGGGAAAGGATCGTACAAGTTAAAAGACCGCAACAGAAAAGAACTCCCGAGAACTTAGAACGTTTGTAATCTCAAGAAGTGTTACGTACACAAAGTGTAAGCAGTCTAGCCATATGAACTCCGTGATGGGAAGGGCATTTTTATCTTTATTTCGTGTAGTAATTTTTAAATATCGTGTAATATGATTTTGACTTTAATGAAAAAAGTGAAGATTAGCTACCTTCACAATTTATGCTTTGAAATTTTTTATCTTATTGCTTTGCGAAGTTATTTATTGTAATTAAGCCACGCACATACGGAGCATGCCTCCATCAATGTTATTCCGTATAAAAAAAGGATGAGTAACCTAACAATTAGCTCAAAGTACCTAAGAGGTATTGCAAACGCGATACCGGGAGAATAATCCACAAAATATTCAAACAAGACTATCCTACTAATATCAAACATGGTATAAAAAGGTAGCAGCAACATTTATACAACAGATATGTTCAAACTTAAATAGTTACATACAAAATGACGCTACAAAAAGGCCACATACGGCCGCGGTGCAAAAAGCGCCATAACGGGCCTAACTGTTAATAGTTGTGGTATTCTAAATATAAAAAACCGCAAGGTTACATGCGACCATGGAGAAACAAGCAAATACACCTAAAGGACAGCGTCCCTAGCTTCATCGTCTAATTTAGAAAATACAAGATCACCTCCGGTTGAAGCATCGATATTTTCTTCAACTTTTGACCCCAGAGTAACATTCCTCGGAACTACATCCACCAAATCGGGATTCTCATAATCTTCCACAGAAACATAAGGATCATAATGGGGAACAATGACAACAGTAGATAAAACATTTGTAGCAGGAACCTCAACCGACGGCTCAATCAAAGCCTCAACGGAAAAAGGAGCATCGATGGAGACAAATACGTCTTTCAAAAAGGGGAGACGTTCAACAAGATTTCTTTCCATCTTCTCCACCCGCCCACGGCAAATATCCAAAGCAACAGACAATGCTTGGCTCCCAATAACGACCCTATCCTGCTTATGATGAACGGGAACCATTAGTTGACTCACATCAGGTTGAAGATCAGTCATACCTAAGGTCTCAGCCACGGCATCATCCAAGCGGAGAAGATCCATAATATCCCACGTGCTGGAATCCTTCTTAATGGTAGTTCATGAAAAAGCTCAGAGAACAGTTCAAGTTGCGAGACCGGATAGCAATCTAATATTAGCCTCCGCGAGGGGAATATCATAAGCTTCAAGATCAGTTTAAAACATTTCTGCCAGCTTGTCCTTGTGATCAATCCCAGCGGCTAGGCCTCCTGTCATCCTTTCCCTATAGCACGGCCAAAAGCATGTCCAAGAGCCTCCATATACTCAGTTGAATTAAGACACTTAACCACAAGAAGTTTCATCCCATGAGTTAGTAACCATCTTCGCCCTACAATGACGTTGAGGAGGTGTGGATGGAAACTCTCTTGAAAGCGCATACAAAAACGGGTGAAATCAGCATCAATCTCGGCTAACCTAGTCTTGAGAGGTCTCATAAGGTTATCTTGAAATTCCTCTAACTGTTTTAGACTTCCCTCATACATCCCCAGCTTCTCACGGAGTTCTGTGGAAGAAGTCTCTAGCTCATGCACCTGAAAATATATGTATCCATACATGAGAGGAGGAAAACACAAAAATACGAAGAGAACAGTTAAGGACGGAAAACTATACCTGATTTATAACATCGATGGAGACAAATACGTCTTTCAAAAAGGGGAGACGTTCAACAAGATTTCTTTCCATCTTCTCCACCCGCCCACGGCAAATATCCAAAGCAACAGACAATGCTTGGCTCCCAATAACGACCCTATCCTGCTTATGATGAACGGGAACCATTAGTTGACTCACATCAGGTTGAAGATCAGTCATACCTAAGGTCTCAGCCACAGCATCATCCAAGCGGAGAAGATCCATAATATCCCACGTGCTGGCATCCTTCTTATTGGATAGTTCCTGAAAAAGAAGAAAGTTCAAGTTGCGAAGATCACGGATAGCAGAATTAAAATTAGCCTCCGCCGAGGGAATATAAGCTTCAAGATCAGTTAAACATCTGCCAGCTTGTCCGTGCTCAATCCCAGCGGCTAGGCCCTCCTGCATTCCTTTCCCTATAGCACGGCTAAAAGCATGTCCAAGAGCCTCTACTATTACGCACGTTGAATTAGGGACAACTTAACCACAAGAAGTTTCATCCCATGAGTTAGTAACCATCTTCGCCCTACAATGACGTTGAGGAGGTGTGGATGGAAACTCTCTTGAAAGCGCATACAAAAACGGGTGAAATCAGCATCAATCTCGGCTAACCTAGTCTTGAGAGGTCTCATAAGGTTATCTTGAAATTCCTCTAACTGTTTTAGACTTCCCTCATACATCCCCAGCTTCTCACGGAGTTCTGTGGAAGAAGTCTCTAGCTCATGCACCTGAAAATATATGTATCCATACATGAGAGGAGGAAAACACAAAAATACGAAGAGAACAGTTAAGGACGGAAAACTATACCTGATTTATAAGACTCTGGTTCTGAGACTTCAAGGAAGAAGAGGACGCTCCTAAGTCAGAAAGTTCGCGGTCCTTTTCAGCAATAGTAGATTCAAGGCTCGTCGCCTTTAACTTTAAAGAACCACATTCTTTCTCAAGAAGGTCATTGTATTCCTTGGCAGAAGCAACTTCGCCTCGAAGTGAACCCTTAATAGCCTCCAGACCGGAAACCTGAGCACGGAGTTGGGCTACCTCCACAGACTCCTCCTTTGCATTCAATAATTGGGACTTCAACTCTTCAATTTACTTATCCCTCACCCCCAACAAACAGTCCTTCTTATGAGCAAGTGATTTCCACTTCCTTTTCTCCAAAATGTTGTACTCCGCACGCATTCTTACCTCGGAGCTCAAACTTAAATTACGTGTGGAAGACATATTAAACTCAGCAAATAATTATTCGTGCTCCATTCCGCGAACAGTTTTGAAGAAAGCAGTAGGAGTGAAATGATCAATCATATTGGCACAAGAATGGCCATCATTAAGCTCAAAACCCTTGGTCACGGTCCACTTAGGAACATAGATTTCCTCTAAACCAGCACCTATAACCTCCTCCGCAGAGATACTCCCGGCAGCAAAACCACTGCCTAACCTTCCTATAAAAAGACTAAGAGTACGATTCGTCTTCTCAGATGAGCTAGAAGAACAAAAAATGGATGGATGCGGCGCACTCTTATCTTTGCTAACATTAGTAGGAATAGCAACCATGGTAGCAACAGTAGCAACAGTGGTGGCCTCAGTTATAACCGGAGCAGCAGACCTGACAAGAGAATCAACTTCAGGATCTGCAGATTCAGCGCCTGAGTGATGAGAAGAATCAGAGAGGACTATGAACCTTGTGGAGGGACCTATAGTTCGCAAAGAAGGATCAGTCACGGAGTCAGTGTCAGTGCGTCTCCGCCCTCCTCCAAAGGTGCTAAGCGTCACAGATGAAGTAAGAAAGGTCATGTAGAAGAGACGAACACCCTGTTCTTACCATTGATCGAGAATCTAGAGCAACATATAAGAACACAGTCGGTGACTTTACCTCGAGTACGGAACCACCAGTAGTCCATATTCAACCTCTGTAATCTTTTGGATGGATGGGAGACGGCATGTTCTTTTCACTTCCATGGGTTACTCTCTTTTTCTTTGAACGTTTGGGCCCAGGAATTTTAGTTTCAACATGTTTAGTGACAGGCACGATTGGCACAACATTATCCTGACCACCAACGGAATCAAACCCCTGATCTTCACCATCACCAACATGTTGCCGCATCTCCAACAAATTCTATCTCCACACTAGCTAACAACTCTCTGGAGGAAAATCGCACACTGAGGTCATGGAAGAAGGTTCACAGGTGTGGATGTTTAGCCACCGGTGACAATAGGCCCTTTCAATTTTAGCTTGCTCTTTCAACAATCTTCACCTTACGCGGGTCAGCAGTACGAATAAAAGCATTCAAATCCATCTCAGCAAAGGACAACAGGGAAAAAGGGTAAGGAAACAAGAAAAACAGAAAAAACAAAAACAGACAATCCAACAATAATCAAGGTGCATACAGAAAGAAGAACCCACCCTCTCCGTCCTCATACTCAAAGCGGGGATAACTATCTTTATTCAAAAGGTAATTACGGCAGCAAAGAAATTCTTCCGGGAACCTAAGGAACGGAGAGGCTTGAGCAATAAGGGCATTAACGTGCTCCACATTATATTCAGAGGGGGCAGGAGCTCGATCCTTTACAATATTGGAACCCGAAAACCAATTAAACCGAGCATTGGCAGGAACCACAAACTCATCAACCCAGAAAAAATAATCATTTCAATTCTTCACGGAATCTAAATTCTTGGAATAGCAGGCACGGACATTGGGACGCTTAGTGAACCCAACCATCCGTTTTTGTAATTATGTGTATAAAAATAACGAAACAAACTGACATCAGGTTCAATATTGCAAACAAAATGCAAACGCGGCACAAGATTTCAAAATGTGGAAACCCCCCTTGGCAGATCCAAACACGATATATTGAGTAAATGGATGCGACAATGTGTGAGAACAGACACAAAGAAGAGTAGAAAAAGGAATACGAAGTTTGGCATAATCCAAAGAATCGGGTGTACATTCCAACTTTTAACCATTCTGGTCTTTCATGCATAGTAACATCAAGCTTTGGCAGCAAGGATTGACTTCCTCGGAAAAAAATATTTAGCACAAATAGCAATCAAGGTGTTCTTGTTAAGAACACATTGATAGATGTAATTTAACTACTGCCCATAATAAAGGAGAAGCAAAATATTATCTGAATCAAGAAGAAAAGGAAAACTGAGAACAAAGGGACTATGCCACTAGAAGATCCTTGAAAATTTACAAACAATTGGCCGGAAAGTAAAAGGATGAAAAAAGAGAAACAGTAAAGCACGAATCGACTATTATACCCATGGAATATTTAAGTTAGTTACGTAGATGACTACCACTGCAAAGGGACACTTCCTCAATCAACACGTCGCGAAAACATAGTAAAAAGATGAATGAGAACAGCTGATGGTGGGACCCAGCGGTCCAAATCATCAGAAGATTAAAGGACATAAGATCCACGGAACGCAACGACAAAAAACTCCAAAACGATACAAAGACCGCGGATACCATAAGGAGTAAATGAAAATTTGATCGCGGAACTAAGTCTAGTAATGCTCACACGCACACGCTATAATTTACCGCGTATAGTAACAAACTAGACTGGGGGGACATGATAACTATTTATGAGCACCAACGCTTACTGGGCTTATTTCAGAATATACGTATATGGGCCACAAGGCCCAATGCAGCAAAATAGCTGCCTGCTAAGACTGACAAAGCCATGCCTCCGGATAATTCAAAGACGTACGCGAGTAATATTCTCATCCGCACCCGTGCGCCTTCCGCGGAAACACCCAGACCGCGGAAGAACGACCCCCCACTCACGTCGCAAACGACGTTTAAACGTGGAACCTAGCCCGACAAGGGACCCACATCCGACCTCTACTAAAAGTAACCGAAAAACTAGAAACCCTATACTAGACACTAATAAATAGGAGTCACAGTACATCGCCAAAAGGTACAGCCAATTATTCATATTCTCTTGACACATACTCAGACATATAATACTTACTCCAAAACGCCAGAGTCTAATCGTGGGTCCCGAACCCCAACGTTAGGCAACGTTAACTTTTAAATTGTGAAGAAAATCATCACTTCTCTTGCTCTAGTACAAGATCCATCATTCAAGTCACTTGGAAGCCCGACCCGACAAGGGACTTCCAGCACCTAGTCAACCCGACACGAATTTTGTACTAACATTATTAGTTAAGAGTTAAGACACACAGCATTGAATGAACCTTTTCTTTGATGATGATGTGGTTCTAGTGGAAGGACAATGTCTGTTTGTTTTATAGTTGGGATTTACTTTGGGGATGGGGTTGATGGGTGGGAGGGTTAGGAGTAACTATTATTACTACTAGCATCGGGTATTCCCAATTGAATATTATCCATCGGTTTTTCGGGTTTCCCCACGGGTATCGGGTATTCCCAATTGAATATTTTATAGAAAAATGACAGGTATCAAGATTAAGTCACACTAAAATCCATCGAAAAAATAAAGCAAAACACCCTCATATATTCAAATTTTTAAAAGTTAAAGAATACAAATATCGTATCCAAACATTTTTAGCGCTTTCGAATAATCAATGTACAACATTCAAATGTGTTAAATAATAGAAATAGTTATATAAAAAATAAAATGGAAGAAATTATATGTAATCTTTTATATAATAAAAGAATTACATCATTTCGGAGTTTTTCATCAAATTGAATCATATGAATTTAAAAATTAGACAAACAAGAACGCTGATTATTGCCACAGTAGCAAAATCGTTAGTGAATGATTATGTTCAATAAAAAGCAAAATTAATCGATTTTGGTCAAAATTAAAAATTGTGGCGGAGAAATATAACTAAAAAAAAACACATAAAAATAAAAGTGTCAAATATACGAGAACTGGAAGAAATGCATTATTTTTTTTCTTTTTTTGTTTAATACTTACGAAAATTCTAAACAATTAACATTTTTCTCAAAAAGTCTTTATCCATGACAAGTATTTTTATGCCTATAAATCCATCTATAAAAACTAGACTACTTATATATCTAAAAAAATTTTGGGGCGAAAAATGGTAAAACTCTTTTTATATATGTTTATGACTTAAAGATATACAAAGTAAATCTTTGTTTGACCAAAACATATTGTATTACAAACATAATACTTATTTGAGTTTTTGAGCTTTCTATATTCTATAAAAATTGACTATTTTAGATAACTTCAACTTGATGCCATTTAATACGATTGCGAACTAAATTTAACATGTTTTTAAAAACACAAAGAATGTGACCATTATTCTTAAGTATAGCTACTCAATAATGCAACTAGAATCATAAAACATATACAATAATGGTAAGATAACCAAGCCTTCAAATGAGCCAGTTGTTCGATATATAACCGAGGTAGAAAATACTAATCCCCTAGAAAGGATCACCTGATCTCGCCTCGGCTTACCTAAAAGAGTATTTGTAAGAGATTAGTCGGCTCACAAATATCCTAGTTAGTTACAGGTAAATCAAAAGAAAAAGAAATTAGTACTTATCCTCAACTTATAGAAAATAATAAATATGAATCTATTCTCTCCTAATGATTACGATATATACTCTATATACAAAACTTATAGAAAATAAAAAAAAAATAAAATTGTACAGTCTTTTAAAAAACATAATGTCTAAACCCCGTGCGTGCACGGGCATTAAAACTAGTAATATATATACTTTAATTAATTATAATAAAAATAAAGCGGGTACGAATTCGGGTAAACGGATATGGGTACGGGTACGGGTAATCGGGGCGGATATTATCATAACCCGTCACCGAACCCGTACCCGGCTAATTTTTTTATCAATACCCGAACCCGCCAACCCGCCCCCGAACCCGACCCAACCGGTTCGGGTTTCGGGTGCTTTTGCCATCCCTAATTACTAGAAAAACTGTGTTTGGTTTGCTATAGTTTAACTGTTTGCTTTATCTTCATTAATGCAATATTATAAATGTGCTCAAACAAAATATATTACTCCGTATATAGTATTTCAAACCATTGAATTTCATGAAAAAAGTTTGAATCAAACTTGCAGATACACTTGTGAGCTGGTCTGTTATATTGCGATACAAATTGCGATACGATAAATAACCAAAATGGCCAAAGTAACAAGAAACACACATCTGCAATACGAATTGCAGATACACCTGCACAATACCAAAGTAACAAGAAACATACATCTCAACTCTGACTACTCAAGAACAAATTGTGATACGATAAATAACCAAAATGGCCAGTTTGCTTCTAGAATATATTAATAATAACCATATATAACTGTTATGGGCTATTTAGTTGTTGTGTATATACGTTTGATTATCAGATATAACTGCCGAGGAGCCAAGAGCAGTTGCAGAAGAA
>BQNB010026425.1:0-58614 GCA_026074375.1 Tanacetum coccineum | reverse complement strand
TATATAAAGGTGAAACAAGCTAATGGGAGAAGCCCAAAACCATTATATATAAAGGTGAAACAAGCTAATGGGAGAAGCCCAAAACCACTTAATGGGCTGGGTCAGCCCAAATCTTAAACCCTTTATAAAAGCCCAAAACCGTTTTGATATTAATCCCTTGACCCATATTTATCCAAGCCGAGCCCAAAATTAAACCACAAAGGCCTAAGTCAACCCCCTTTTATGACTCGGTCAAAATGAAATAAAGAAAATAAAAGGGGCGGGAAAAAATCATTTTTACTGTTCACCCTCCGTCCCAATTGTTACCCTGCACCTCTAATACTAAATTAACCCTCTTTAAATGACAATTAACCCTTTTAGAAACTTAATGACGCACGCAATGACGCCTTTGGGAGCCACGTTGGCAATCCCAAGGCCAATCATTGGCCAATCATACGGGGAAGGCGTTCAATGGGTGAGATCAATTGATTGGAAAGCGGTTATGGATTAAGGGCTGAGATTAGAAGCAAGGGGAGCGTCCTAGAGATCTAGAAGCATCATCTCGTGCCTATATAAAGAGCCTCTCACACACAGTTGGAGCGTCTAGTGTAGTGTAGTGTAGCTTTTAGCTTATTAGTCATTTTTAGCTTATTTTGTAATTGTTTTAATGTAATGTTTTGAATTTAATGTAATTTTCTTCAAGCTTGTAATCAGTTTAAGTAATAAATAAAAGCTCAGTTTTCTTATTGTTCATTTTCAATTCATGTTTTTACCTTATAAGCACTATGGTTTAAACAAGCTCTCTTATACTTTATTAAGCTGAATAAGCTTTCCTAATCACTAATAAGCTAGCTATATTCTCAGTTAAGTTCTCAAAGCTTAACTGAGCTTAATATCACTTGAACTCTCCCCTAAAAATACCTCAGGTTATTAAGGATGATGAACCAGACTTGCATGGGTTCATGGACAACACCAGCTTGTTCTAAACAAGCTGGAGCTTTGTAGTGTAGCTCCTCGAGTATTTAGCCTTGTTTAAGCAAAGGCAATTATGAGTTTTCCTTTATTTTACAGCTTGTTTACAATTTTAGCTTATTCTAGTTTTAGTTTGCTTATTTCTGTTTAAACTTGCTTATTACTGCTTATTATTGCAGTTTGATGCTTTTTAGTTCAATTGTTAGTTTAAATCTCAGTTTATAAATATTCGATATAAAACAATTGAAAAATCCAAAAAAATTAGCATAATCTGTTGTCTTATCGTTTTAGCTTATCTAATTGATGAAAGTTGCTTAATAAGTCTTATATAAGCTTGTTATTATCTGGTCTTGTTGATTTAAGTGTTAGATCTTAGTTTTATAAGCTTATAATGGACTTAAAATTGATTAAGGGGTGTTTGGCACTAACAGTCCAAACATAAGTTAGGACTGCTAGAAGGCTTTTAACCTTTTGATCAAATTTGATAATCTATTTAGAGGTTACAAGATCAAGGTTTATGCATTAAACTTGGCTAGATCTGTCTTTGACAAGTTTTTGTGAAGGATTTGAGAAACTGTAACAATAGGTCATAGTTTATGTGCTTATTTGCTAAGATTTTTTATACTAGTTGTTTAAAGTTCATTAGGTGTTCATTTAGTGCATATAAATTTAGTAGAAGTAATAGTGTAGATTGTGCATTTTGATTATGCTTTTTGGTTCTTAGGTGTCAACTACATCAGCAAACAAAAACAGCCAAAAGGCCATTTTTAATCTCAAAATTAAGGTAGCTTAAGTAGAAATTAGCTTTTGAAATTTAGTTTACACTTAGTTCATAGGCCAATCTAGATAGGTTAGGGTTATTTTAAGTTTTAAAGCTTATTTACACATCTGTTTCTAAGGCTGCAGTTTAGTCTTTGTTTTTTTCATAAAATTTGCTAAAAACAAAAAAAAAAGTAGTTAGACTGCATAAGCAGCCTTTTCAAGTAGCATTTTCATAGCTTAAATGGATTTCAAAATGATTTTCAATTGTTGATTTAGATAGTTTGTAGGACAAGCTTTTTAGTGGTATAAGCCATTAAGCCATAAGGTTCTATTTCCTTGCTTAAAAATAAGTTCAAAGTTGCCTTGTTATCTGTTTGGTAAACAGTTTTGACCCAAAAGTGCTTATTAGCTTTTCTCAGCTTTTGGCTTATTGGTTTTGCTTAAGTTGTGTTCAATCTTGCTTTTTAGGTTAGTTTAAAGATGTTAAAAGCTTAATTGGTTCAGGCTTGGGCTTATTCAAGCTTAAAAGTTCTTTTAGTTAAAATAAAAGCTTAAAAACTTCTAAGTCTTAACTGTTACTTTTAAGGGCTTATTATCTAGCTTTTTATTAAGTTTCATGAAAAGTTGTTTTAGTAAAAATTGCTCATCATAAGCTGTTTAATAAGTTTGTCCAAAAAGTTTTCAAAAATAAAAACATATAAGGGTATAGGGAAGCCAAGGGTGAGCAAGACTCGAACCCCTGACCTCAACCTTAACCCTTATACGTTTTAACACTCTCCCCACAAACCAACTGCGCCCTTGGGACTTTTACGTCCAAGGTTGCATACAAATAATATTTAACACCATTTTAGTTCTCTTTGGTATTAAGCACTTCGAATGCTTATTTGACTTTTCCTGGCTTATTCGTTTAGGCTTATTCTGAGCTTATAATTTTCCTGCATTCCTTTCATTGTTAGCAACTTTTAGGTTTTTTCTAGGATTTTTAATTCAAAGTTTAGTATTTTTCTTTCAATTTAATAGTTTAAAAACCTTAAAAAATAATAAAAAAATAAATAAAATCAAAAAAATAAAATTCTTTTTCTGAAAATTTTCTTTTATCAGTTAGAAGGTTTAGAATTTAAATTTGCGTTCGTAGGGCTTAAATTTGTCATACTTGCTTATTCGTCGCGTTTTTATTATTCCCGTTAGTGTTTTCGTGTTAAATTTCTTAATTGCTAGGTCGTTTATTCTTCTTTGCATGCTTTATGTGTTTTTATGTGTAGAAATAGGAAAACAAATCAAATCTTTGAATTATTCACTTGCGCGATCACAAACTAAACCGATTTTCTATTCACACTTCATCGAGGACAAACGACCCGGGAGGTTTTAGGAATTGCTTTGGTCAAAAGCGATTCTTTTAAATCTTTTGGAATACGTATACTACTATACTATAATTGTATTTGTCTCTTAATTACACATACTTGTTTGTGTATGTGGTTTGGAGCGGATAAAATTTTTGGCGCCGTTGCCGGGGAAGTGTGTAGCGATTTTCGTGTTTCCGTTTGAAGATTAGTATTTGAAGACCCTTCCCCGTGAAGTTATAATTCCCGTTTGTGAATATTTTTCTATAAAAATACAAAAATATTTTTATTTTCTCAAATTTTTGTGAATATATATATCAAGTAATCAAAAATACCAAAAAAATTGAAAAATAGCAAAAGTAACAGTCTTGTGTCACTTACGAAAAAGGCGCACCTCTTTTGTGAAATAAGCTATAAGGTAGGTATAAGGGGGGTTGTTCCAAGGAACTACGACCTGAAGGGACAAATGTTTTTAAGGCGATTCGTTCCCACTACGTCCCCCGCTTGCTTGAAAGTTTCACTTAAGGGAGTTACCCTAAGTTTGTTGATTATTCGGTGAAATAAAAATATTTTTATGTACATATTCTCTCTCCTCGTTTGTTTTATCGGTTTTATTTGTGTAGTGCATGCGCACTAGAAATTCCTATTATCCAAATAATTCATCGGTAACCATTCCGATACGTCGAAATAGACTACGTACTCCAAACTTAGTCGAACCCGAGCTTCGTACTATCATTGAAGTTGCACCAATGGCGGATAATAGAACAATGGAGGAACTACTTCAAGTACCCACGGAAGGGTATGGAGAAGCTATCGTCATACCGGAAATTCCTGCGGAAAATTTCGAAATTAAAAAGTGGGAGTTTTTGAGAGTTGGGAGTTTGTGGAAGTGAAGAGGATAGTTAGTAGAGAGTTATAAGAGGTGGGTGAAGGCCGCTTTTCGGTGAAGGTGAGAAGGTGATTGAGAGAGGAACGGTTACCATGAAGATTACTGTAAGGATTGTCAAACAGACGCATCCAAGTTATTCTAGATACATATTTAAATGGAAGATGTTAAGTTTTATAATCAATTAGACTTATTTCAGACGTAGACATTTGCGCACACATCGTGATGTCAAATCACGTAGAGGTATATCGATGTCAGGATATGAGATGATGGATTCATGATTCTGAGTAAAACTGAGGAATAGTTGATAGAAGTAAGATTATATGATTGAATACTATAAACATGGATGAAGGAGGATGAATAATATTCAAAGTGCGGTAGATATGATAAAGTAGGTAACTTCAGAGCAGATTAATAAGCATAGGAAATTTAAGAGGAGAGCAATAACATCTAAAGCTAGTTTGCAGTCTTATTTGGGAAGAGGTACACAGTGACTGTAGGCTGGTAGGCTAGATAGGGAGCGGAGAATAAGCTGACTTAAAAGCGTGAGCACTCTAGGATTGTATCTCTTCTTATAAGACTTCCTCTGTTGGCCTTCCGGTCGCCGTAAACATGTGCGGTCTCATAATACTTCCTTTTTGTGGATGGTATTCGTACTGATGTGTATGTCTGTGGGCTCGTTTTCTAAGAGATTACAAAGATTCTTACATTATAGCCATCTCTAGACTTAGTTAGTTCAGACATTACTCCATTCATACTATACTAAAGACAGTGTTGGAAGTAAGATTGTAGACATTGTCGTCCACTTTTCAAGCAATCACTACAGTCTTCTAATATGGATTTAAAACTGCAATGACGATCACCAGGTAGAAGCATAAAAAATAGAACATACAAATTCCTGATCGAAATGTCTATTTACAAGCATGAACTAATGGGGGATAAGACACTAAGTATATACATATCGCTATTCACGGACTTAGATATAACAAGAGATGTAAAGTCTAAATGTCACATATTAGTCATGAGCAATATTAGTACATAACTATTGCTTCACTATAGCGTCACTAGCATATTAAGGTGGATAAAGAGAACGGATCACACGAAATTAGTAAGTACTGTGTGAAATATCCTCAAAACACCCTGTCAAGGTTAAATCCGAATCATCGACTTGTACATTCGAGACTTTTTCAGCACAGATATGGAGATGTTGGACTGAAGATGATTAGATGCAACCTACACAGGTTTCAGATGGATGCATCCTCAATACAATAAATATCAACATCTTGCGATTTTTTAGACTGGGGTATTAATTTTTGAAGGATATACGATAGTCTACTAAATAGCTTATAGAATACATTATCCATCGAACTAGCATTAGGAGAGCAGTTGGTTGATTTTTAAATGTTAGTTAACACATACAGAACTCGTGACTTTGGTTAGATAAATAAGCCAAGTTAACAAGGGGAGTACTTGGTTAGACAATGCGAATGACATCACAGTGCACACTCATGAATCAGTCGGGATGAGTAAGAGAATCTGGGACAGTTATTTATTATAATAGAATGGCCATAATGGCATTTAGTCCACTTGAATGATTCATTCCTATACTATCTCTCATGGTCATAGACGAGAGCTAACTCTCGTGTTGAGAATTTTGTTGGAAACAAACAGGTTTGTCCCATGTCTGCTCTTGTTGATAGATTGAATAATTTCTACCTTAGTGTGTCTGAGGGACCATCTGGTGTGGTTTGGTAAGGGGTGTCCTAGATCTCCTAAGTGATGTACACTGATGCGTTAAAGACATGGAGGGATAGAATCATTCTCGGTCAGATATGAACCAGATCTCACGTTAACTACATGAATGGAGAGTAAGATTAGATGACTTAGCCGTTACCATGACTCAAGTGACAATGTGATAAATGTTCTTGCTTGATATTTTTCTCATAATTCGTCCGCAGAATTTAAAAATCTACTATTTTTGAATTCATCTGTCTCTGGTCAATTCTATGAACAATTCTACGATTATTCTATCCAAGCTAACTCGAAATCATTGGGCAAATCCCTCTTTCTTGCATCATCGTGGCGGTATACACATTTTCATTCATCTTTTACCTTTTTCAGTAGTCTTGCATAATTTTACAAAACACGATTATGAATACTTATGTTCTAATAAATTTAGTAGTATTCTATGGAGAGGTACTTAAAAATAACCGTACGACATCTTTCTCTCTACACTTCCTCATGCACTTGCTATTACATTTCAAGGCTCTTGCGAATCGAAGGGTTTCCGATTGGTCTATAAATGATATGAATTTATAGGAGGAGAGACCGGTCTGAGGTGAAGTATGAGACTTAGTCACCTGATGCATTGTCTGAGAAAGTGTAATGCTGATCTGGTGTATCACACGAGTGAGAGTTATCTTACTGTTCCAACGTCAAATTTATTCGACCTATTAAAGAGAGTAACAAATTTTAGTAAAGTTCCTCGTAATTACAAGAGATATCCATGTATGTGCCTAAATATGGACATAATGTGGCCTTATTTCGTAAAATACGTATTAATCTCGATAGACCTAAAAATAAAATCCATTAAGAGTTTAAAACCGAACACACTCCTGTAATATGATCATCATTAGATCATAACCTCTAGCCTAAACATGAATCGAAACAACATACAGATAGTGACTATGTATACATGTTATCCCTCTAAATCTTTGTTCATCAGTATCTTATGAGATGCATGTGTGTTAATAGAAGAATCAGTTTATAAGTACTTGAGATAGTTAAACAATGCAATGTAACGACAATTCTTCTGATTGCATGTTCCTTCAATAACGTGCATGTGGATATTAAAAGAAGATAAAATTGGGGTTTGGTTCGAATCAATTTACTCGACAAACTCACGTAGTGCTCGTGGGAAAATCTTCTATGTTTCTGTCACGAAGGGAAGCAATATATAGTCTAATACCATTTATAATCCTAGTATTACACAATTGTCACAAAATTAGAAAGAAACAATGAAAAATCTCTCAATTTTCATTATTTTTTTGAGTCTCATACATGAATTCCTAGCACTCAACATTGACAAAAAATAGATAAATCACACTTACAATTGATGATCTTATGCGTAGACTATTAATGAATAATTACTTAAGTGTTGATTACGATCTATTCCAAATTAATGTTTTGGTGACGTTGATTTTGAGTTTTGAGTGTTTTGTTGTTCGTAGTTCGTCTCTTCGCATTCCGATATCAGGGATTTACAAGATAGGTGCGTCTTGTTTGTATGAGTTTTAAATTTTTAAATTAACGTGAGCACATTTGATGTCTCTGGTGGTCTTGGTCCCGAATTATATAATGACGGATCGCGAACATGATAGTCGTGGGCGCGCCTGAATATGTGAGGGGGTCGAGCTCGCACCGTATTACAATGAGATTGTACTGTATACGTGGATCTGTTATAGTAATGATTTTACATAACAGTATGCATTCTAAGCTTTCCTACATCACACACAGAATTTATTACTACTAGGAGAGTGACTACTTACTTTGCATTTACCGCAAAAATTAAAAAATCTACGATTCACTAACTTCGGATGAAGTTGCTTATAATTGTCACGCACGACGAAATGGAATCAGAACTAGACTCACAGAGACTAGAACAAGTAAACGAGATCAGCTAGACTAACAGCATTATATGGAATGTAGTATCCAATCGATTCCTGAAACTAACCAAGACGTAATTAGTTATAACATTACACTCTACTATCTACGTTATAACAACGAGGGGTTCGTGGGAGAGTAATGCTCGGAACGATGTATGTTCGACGGACGACACTTTTCGATTGAGCATATGGTCCACTGAGTCGTGGTATCATTATCACGAAGAAAGTGTGGTGCACGCGAATTTCGATATGTTTGGGATAATCGATACGTTTGGGCACCGCGTTTTTTGGCTCAAGTCCTCTCCGACGTGTTTATTGTCGCACATATCAGGATCGTATCATCGAGTAGCGTTAAATTATGAAATTAGAATCGTAAAGACGTAAGATTCGACAATAAGACTTGTTTCATCCATAGAGAGTGACTTTGTTGACTCATGCTCTTATCCAGCGCTTCTACGTATTATCGAGGCTTCGGTAGTGGAGTACATAGCAAGAGCGTTTATCTTTCTTCTGAGAACCAAGATAGATGTCAATACAACAGTCACTTTTGTGACCAGCGAACACACGTAAGCAAATACACCGCTAGTAGCTCCTTGTCGGTCACACATTAATCTACAGTACTATAGATCAGAGTACCGGCATACTACCATAAACTGTTTGGTAAATGTCAGGATTCCTCCTATGAGAGATAACCATTGATAATCTCTTAAGTGCGTAGTCTCCTCCTTCATTTAGTCCTTCTATATGTATTTAGGAAGTTATACCTTAATTATTACTAATTATATTTTAATCCCTTCTTATAAGGGAGAGAGGTTTTTGGGAAGCCATTCCTTGGTATGCCGGGGCACAAGAAGCAGACATTTATATTCTATGTATATCTTGTTATCTTTTGGAGCCTTTATCTTGACGTTTATGTCTGTCTATTTAAATAAGCTACCTTTTTTAATTCTCTTGTGTCCTCGATAATTAACTTGGTACTTTTATTTTTTTAATTTTATTATCCCTGATTACACTCCATCTATTACTACGTCTTTCTTCGTGATGTTCTCAGTACGCCGGAGGATTTCATCCTTGGGAGTTTTCATTGGTTTAGTATTCATTTTTCTTATAGACTTATAATTTTCTTTCAACAGCATATTCTTTAATTATATTTAGATTGACTTCTCAAAAAACAATTATCACCTATTCTTTCTCATTTGTTTTGATCTCTGTATATACATATTGAAGAATTTAATATTCTTTCACCGCACTATTATTATTTTTTTGTCTATCATCTCGTATTTTTACTCGTATCATGCATGATTTTTGTTAAAATTCTCATCACACATTTCTTGTATCTTTAGTTCGAGTCTTTGAGAATTCTATATATATTCGTTATTTTTTTTTTTTCTAATTACTTATTATGAATTTGTCAACTGATATGAGTATATTTGTTCTACTTTTTTCTTTTAGGTAAATATAGAGTTGTTTACTTCTACTCGTATTCCCAGTTTAAGTATTCTATTGTTTTAATTAAGATAATTTATCTTCTTAAATCTATCATATCTCATACAACTTGGGTGCTTGTTTTTAAGACCGTATAAAGTTATTCTAATTTATTAAACATGATCTGTTTTTTCAAAGTCAATGAAATCCTAGAGGTTGTGCCACATATACTCCCTTATTGATAAAACTGAGTTGTCAGGAAATGCCACATTTTACATCCATTTTGGAATAGTCTTAAAATCTAAAGCATATAGCCTAAGCTAATAGAGCCTAATTGAGACTCAAACCTAGCAACCGGCGAGGCATAAAGTTTCATCATAATGACGCCCTCGAAAGGTTTTTATTGTCATTGTATCTTGAGCAAACTAACTAGGCCCCTTATTTCGAGCAACACGATACCTTGTTCCTCTTTATCTACGACTCAACTTCTGTTTCTAAACACACCACTTAGTCTCTCTCAGTATATCTTTTTATAATAAATTACCCCTATAATACTAGCAAATGTTATCACTAATACTACTGAAAACGAGACTATTTTCTTATCTTCTTTTGTGTTTCTCAGGTGAAATGCAGGAATGTGGACAAGAAAACAAGTAAAAAACAAATACAAGAATAAAGGACTTAAAAGTCGCAACAAATTATGCAAGGTATATCGACATAAACGGTAGTAACACCCAATAATGGTTGAGCGATCCGAGAACACTATTATATTAAGCAAGTACGAAGATCAAGGACCATGTTACGGCGTAACATTATATCTAGTTATAGTTACGCCGTAATGATGTAGATGGAAGGAAATCTTACCAAAGTTAGAGTTACGGCATAACACCATATCCAGTTACGCCGTACCCATGAAGATCCACAAATATGGTATGAAGATCATGTACATATGGAAATTATTTGTTGGTTAGGGCGTAACACCTTTTATGGTTACGCCGTAACCAATCAGAAATCAAAATTGCATTTACTACAAGTTTGCTGAAGGGTTTACGGTGTAACCAAAAACTGGTTACGGTGTAACCAAAAATTAGTTACGACGTAACCAAATATTGGTTATGCCATAAAGTCTATTTTTGCCTATATTTTGGAATGTCAACATCAGCAAGGTTACGGCGTAACCCATAAATCAGTTACGCCGTAACACACTCAGAAGCCTATAAATAGGGGCCGAATTCAACCTTAAGAATCATCCCTTTCTCCTCCATCTTAGGGGACGACTTGGGCATCATCCTAAGTCATTTTCCAGCACTCACCAGCCGTTCTAAAAGGGAGAATCCGGTCCCGCTCATCATCATCACATTAGTTTGGTTTGATTATCATGTTCTCTTTACTTTCATTATGCAACATTACTTTTGATTGTAACAACATGATTTTTGGCTAATTAATATATGTGTTATCCTTGTTATTAAATAATTATCATTGCAATTCGATTGTTTAGTTGGATATTTGGCTGTCATACTTTGATCATAGCATGAATAAATACTTGCTAGAAACCCCCAATGGGTATTTTAAGCCAAATTCTTTGATGTCAGGTTTCTGTAACCAACAAGATCTTGATTTCGGGTACTATTACCAATTGACCCGAGACTTAGCAATTATAGGCTAGGATTCGATGACCTTTCGGTCCTGGTTATTCCAACCAGTATAAGTTTGAATTGCGGCGTTAATTAAGATATAACTAGGATAACACACTGCCTCTCTTAATCACATTTAAAACCAACTTAATTCTTGTTAATTATTTTTCTTACAATTTCTTTCAACTATAAAATCAATTATGCTTTCAAAAATCACGACAATTAAAACTCAGATTTTAGACTGCCCTTTAGCTCTTGGGACGACCTTGGATTTACCGTCTCTACACTACTCGCGACCGGGTACTCTGCTCGTTAGTGCGTTTGTTAGGTAAATCGAGTTTTATAAATTTAAAACTTGATTAAAATATTTCTTTAAAAGAAAATATGCATCAAGTTTTTGGCGTCGTTGCCGAGGAGCTAAGTAGGTTTTGAATTTGAGTTTCTGTATATATTTTGTTTTTATTTCAGTATTTTTCATTTTTATTTTATTTCATTATTTCCGTTTTGTGAAGCATATTCTACTAATCTTTCGTGTTGATTTTTAGGAAATAATATCGGTGCTATAGATATCAACACACTCACCATTGAACAATATTTTGCTTTAACTCGACGGGACAAACCAGGCGTGGTTATACCCGTACTTGGGAATGACGTCGACTTTGAGATCAAAAGCCAGTTTATGAGTGAACTAAGATGTAACCTTTTTGCAGGTACTGATGATGAAGTTGCACACGAACATGTGCGAAGAGTATTAGAAATCACAGATCTTTTTCATATTCCTGGCGCCACTCGTGACGCAGTAATGCTTAGAGTGTTTCCTATTACACTCACTAGGGCAGCTAAGAGATGGAAAAACCTGCTTCCTACAGGATCAATCAGTACATGGGATCTTCTAAAGAATGAATTTATTAGGAAATGTTGTCCACCTTTAAAAATCGCAAAGAATTTAGAAGAGATTCGAAATTTCAAACAAGGGGTGGACGAGACACTATACCAAGCTTGGGATAGGTACAATAAACTACTATTCAAATGTCCGCAACATGATCTGAACAATCATCAAAAGGTTCATATTTTCTAGAAAGGTTTAGACATCCCTTCCCGAAAAATGGTCGACTCTCAAGGGCTTATCCTCATGATGTCACCTGCTTAAGACCTCAAATCAATACAAATCATGGTTGACCATTCACAAAATTGGTATAATGAAGCAACCACTTAGAAAGGGAACAAGAATATTCATGCTATACAGGGGGTGCATCCAACCAAAGAGCGTTCTCTCAAAGAAGATGACAAGGTAGGTGAACAGGTTAAGTATATTGGATTCTTGGAAGAAACCATCAACAGATTTATGGAAGAATCAATTAAGAAGCAATCTCAGATGGATGAACGAATTAGAAAATTATGGGATGATTTGGACATGAGATTAAGGATGATAAACGTTGCAACAAAGAACTTGCAGGGAAAATCCGAGAGAGGAACTGCAGGGAAAATTCGAGTATTTACCTATGGAAATTACTGACATAGTCAGTATGGTTGACAAAACAATAATGGGAAGTGAAATGAAAGTCAAGAAGGAGCCGGTTCCTTTTTACGAGTCAACTACGCCACCTATCCAACTCCCATAACATTTGAAGGAACAAGAGGATGAAGCACAAGCTTTTAGAACACTTGAAAGCTTAAAGAAGTTAAAGATCAATCGATCTCTTATCTGTGCTGTCAAAAGAATGCCAGAATACCTTATGTATGTAAAAGACGTATTTTCTAGTAAGAAACCGATAATGGAAATGGACGCAGTAAGGCTCAATGATAGATGCACAACTGTTTTACAAAATCAGCTACCTCCAAGGGAAAATGATCCAGGGAGTTTTAATCTTCCTTGTCTTATTGGTAGCTCTAATATTAGGAGTGCTTTGGCCGATCTAGGAGCTAGTATTAATGTTATGCCATTTTCCATGTTCTAAAAATTACAAATAGAAAATCTTCAACCAACTAATATTATGGTAGAGATGGCTGATAGGTCTAGGAAAGCTCCTAAGGGAATTATAGAAAACGTTCTGATACAAATCGACAAGTTTATATTTTCAGTAGACTTTTTTGTAATAGATATGGGAGAAGACCATAATGTGTCTTTGATTTTAGGAAGACCTTTCCTAGAAACTGCTCACGCACATATTAACAGACATATTTCACTTGGGGTAGGGGAAGAAAGAGTTTCTTTCGAAATAACTGAACCTATGGATGGCCCTTACTTAAATTACGAATCTGTTTATATGATCGAATGTTCTAGGAAAACTCATAAAGAGGAGCTTGAGCTGCTTCTAGCCAGTGACACTCGATCATCTTTTACAGAGATGAAGGAGCAATCATGTACTGTAAATACAAATGAAAAATCCGAGCCTTTAATTCAAAAATTGAATCCCTTCCCAGGAATAAGCCAATCATCGAAGTCTTCAATCAAAATGGGTAAGAAAATGGGGAAAATTACATCACCTCCAAGGTATGATTCTAACTTATCATTTTTCTACCCAGAAGAAAGCTTACGTACTCCTGATGATTCTTGTTACTTTCCCCCACACTTTATTTCAAGTGAAGGAATAGACACCCTTGTTCTCGGTAAGTAAGGGGTGAAATCAAGCTCGTGACTCAAACAAAAACAAGCGCTTCGTAGGAGGCACCCCATGCCTATCTTTTAATTTATGTTTTGTTTTGTTTCATTTCCTTTTTGCATATTAGTTGGTTTGTATGTTCCTAACTTGGTTTTGAAGGTTTTAGCAGAAAAAGAGCAAAATTCATGATCATCTCAATTCATAATCATATGGTAAAATTGTTGTTAATGCAGCAATTACGGCGTAACCAACTTAGTTACGCCGTAAACAAGACCATTACGACGTAATCCCTTACAAGGTTACGCCGTAACATGCTTGATGAAATTTTCTAAAAAAAGTATCATATGATTACGGCGTAACCATGATGGTTACGCCGTAACCTCTTTCTAAAAATCTTAATAATCAAGTTTGAAACATTTCCGAACCGTGTATATTGGTAAATGAACTTTGTGGGTATGTTCTCTGGAAACCCTCACGAGACTTTACTCGTCCACTTAGGCCACTGAGTGGTTTAAAAGGCTTGTTGCATACGCTAAATGCAACCGTGATTCCTACGGAAGTGAGTTAGGATTGTATTTCTTGTATTATTTGGTACATTTTGGTATCTTTCTTTTTGCCGGATTTATGCTTTTGGTATTAGTTTTCTTGTAGCTATACAGGTTGAAGCACTAAGTTGATACTTGGCTACAGGGACGCATGTGAAATCCAGATTAGTTTGATACCATGTTGATGATGATGGGATGATTGCTCGAGGAAGCAGACTTGGAGCATGGCTTAGAGCATGTTGTCTCTTCATCATACCGAGCAATTCTAGAGAAGTTTCTTGTCTTAATTATACTCTTTCCTTTTTATTTCATTTCTTTAAGGTACAATAGGGACATTGCACAAATCAAGTGGGGGGATGGGAGTAGACTTAATACTTGACGTATGTTTTGCCTTCGATTTTCTATTTTTCTTTGAAAATTATGCCAATTTTAAAATTTTTGACAATTTTTTCTTAAATAACTAGAATTAATCTTTGCCGAATGCACATTACCCTTTATTATTACTTGGTGAGATTTAAGCCTAATATTCCGTTTCCATCATATTACTCAAAAATCCACCAAATTATTGAGTGTGCCGGTAGTATTGTAGACTTTAGAACTTGGCCTATACATCATTTCGAGACCTAATTGATTAGCAGGAATAGATAGTTCAAGAAGGCAACACTTAGGAAATCACCCAAATAGCCTATGTATGTGTTTATCGACTTGTTACACTGACTTGTCGACCTCCCGTGATAAAACCTTTTGTTGCACTCATTATTAGTGCAAGATACCCCCAGATCACCCATGTTGAGCCAATCTATGTTTTCACCCTACTCTAATATGTTTTGTTACACCATTTCACCTTAGCCTAACCTGTAGTCTTTATTTTCTTTGTGTTGAAATCTCTGGCTACTTAAGTCCATGGTTCGGGGGGAATGGGAACGAAAATTATATGCATTCGTGGAAGACTAATTAGTTATGATCTATAAAGACCCCCCCTCATGTATCACCACTTTTGACATTGTTTATCTCAAGTGGGGGGATGTGAGTATAATATCGAATATTTCAGGGGCAATAATTAAAGATATAAACTCCTGGAGCATTTGCATATTTATCATGAAGAAAATGAAGAAAAGAGGGTGCAACAAAAAGCTACCCATGTGCTAAAAAAATGTTAAGATGGTGCAAAATAAAAAATAAAAAAATGGAGCTAGTAGCCCATCATTGCACCAAGACATCTCAAATATGAAGAATGGAGCTAGGAGCCCATTATTGAAGATCAGATTTTTGGACTTAAACTCTTGGACCCATGGATAGACAATAGCTAGCTATGACAACCTTAGATTATTTTAGACTATTTGTTTTGTGTTTTTATATTAACAACCATTAAATATGTATCCCATGTCTATCCTAACCCTTTATCACCCTTTAAAACAATATTACCCTTGTTGCCTTCGAGAATTATTTAGACCCTAATTCTAACTGGTGCAGATTTGTGTACTTTCCAAGCTTATGATAGAATACATGCTATGACTGTGCAATTAAGCGATCACCCCGAAAATGAAACACTTAGACTAGTGGAGAGTTGAGTAACTTTTTATCCCCTTTTCGTGAGGTGTTCGGCTTTGATGTTTTATAGCATAAGAGTTTTATAGATTCATTTCTTGAAGTTATTCTCGAGAAATCTTTTTATAAAATGTTTTAACAAGTTCTACTTGAGGGCAAGCAGAAGTCAAGTGGGGGGATATTTGATAAGATCAAATATTTAATAATTTTTAGTGTCAAATTACCCCCTATATTACTTGCAAATGTTTCACTAATACTATAAAACGAGATATTTTCTATCATTTTGTAGTTTTCAGGTGAAATGCAGGAATGTGACAAGAAACAAGGAAAAAGGACTTAAAGTGTAAATTCTGAAGGATGTTACGGCGTAATACCAAAAATGGTTACACCGTAGATGGAAGGAAATCTTGCCAAAGTTAGAGTTACAGCGTAACACAATATCTGGTTATGCCGTAACCATAAAGATCCACTTATATGGAACGAAGATCATGAATTTATGGAAATTATTTGACGGTTACGGCGTAACACCTTTTATGGTTACGCCGTAACCAATCAGAAGTCAAAATTGCATTTACTACAAGTTTGCTGAAGGGTTTACGGTGTAACCAAAAACTGGTTACACCATAAAGTCTATTTTTGCCTATATTTTGGAATGTCGACATCAGCAAGGTTACGGCGTAACCCACAAATCAGTTAAGCCGTAACACACTCAGAAGCCTATAAATAGGGGCCGAATTCAGCCTTAAGAATCATCCTTTTCTCCTCCATCTTAGGGGACGACTTGGGCATCATCCTAAGTCATTTTCCAGCACTCACCAGCCGTTCTAAAAGGGAGAATCCGGTCCCGATCATCATCATCACATTAGTTTGGTTTGATTATCATGTTCTCTTTACTTTCATTATGCAACATTACTTTTGATTGTAACAACATGATTTTCGGCTAATTAATATATGTGTTATCCTTGTTATTAAATAATTATCATTGCAATTCGATTGTTTAGTTGGATATTTGGCTGTCATACTTTGATCGTAGCATGAATAAATACTTTCTAGAAACCCTAGTGGGTATTTTAAGCCAAATTCTATGATGCTAGGTTTCTGTAACCAACATGATCTTGATTTTGGGTACTATTACCAATTGACCTGAGACTTAGCAATTATAGGCTAGGATTCGATGACCTTTTGGTCCTGGTTATTCCAACCAGAATAAGTTTGAATTGCGGCGTTGATTAAGATATAACTAGGATAACACATTGCCTCTCTTAATCACATTTAAAACGAACTTAATTCTTGTTAATTATTTTTCTTACAATTTCTTGCAACTATAAAATTAATTCTGCTTTCAAAAATCATGACAATTAAAACTCAAATTTTAGACTGCCCTTTAGCTCTTGGGACGACCTCAGATTTACCATCTCTACACTACTCGCGACCGAGTACTCTGCCCGTTAGTGCGTTTGTTAGGTAAATCGAGTTTTATAAATTTAAAACTTGATTAAAATATTTCTTTAAAAGAAAATACGCATCAGATTTCACTATCATGTTCAGAGAAAGTTACTCTACACTTATTATCACATATTTTTCCTATACTTAACAAGTTAAATCTTAAGTTATCTACATGTTCTACATTATCTATTTTGAGAGAGTCATTTGAAATCGTACCTTTGTCAATGATGTTACCGCGAAGATTGCTACCAAAAATAACATTACCTCCGTTGTATGCCTTGTAGCTTAAGAAGAGCTTTCGGTACCCGTCATGTGTTTGGAGCATCCGCTATTCTTTATCCACTTATTGGGTTCCAAGTCAACTCCAAGGCATATCTCACTTGATGCTTGAGCTACGAGACACGTTTCGTTTTTGACCTTCTCATCAACTTCTTCACCGCTATCACTCCAAGAGCCTCCAACAAAAGCTCTTTGGTTCTTATCTTTCAGTGGTTTTGGGTATTCTCCAATAAGATGATTCAGGTCATCGCATCTAAAGCATTTTCTATCACTTTTATTGGCTTAACGTAGGAAATGTATAAAATTATCTTTGTATTTAAAAGAACTATTTCTTGTTCTTATTTTTTCCCATTCTTGTATTGACTATAATGCACAAAAAAAAAAAAAAAAAAAATGGTCGATCATTTTATTGCAAGGAATCAATGTTCTACAAGCGAATTGTATTGTGGTTGTGTTTATTTCCTGTAGATACCTTAATTACATTTGTACTAACCATTTTTCAAAAAGTCAAAATCTTGACTTTATGTACAGTCATCGGTTCCCTCAATTATGAAGGTCGGTTCCCTCTTTCAAAGAGAACCGTCCGGGCCGGTTCTACGGTAGCATATTTATGCTTCTTTCTTCTAATTTTTTTCTTGTAGGTACTCTCAAAGCAAGGGGGAACTTACAACAAATTGATTCACAAACTTCTTTTTGTAGCATTACATTTATCTGTGATTCCCTCTCTTTGAGGATGCCTCCGTCAAGGGGGAGCATTGCAACTTGATTCTCTCCTAATCAACTCTCATTATGGCATTCAATTCGCTCCGGATCGACTCACGATTATACCATTTGAATTTGATTCTCTTTGAATCAAATTACATCAATACTTGTTATAGTCTTGCATAACCAATCTTTTTGTTTCGACAAAAACAAGGAGAAGGGAAGTAAAAGGTCCATAATTTAATACTTCTCGCTTAATCACTTTAAGTCTTTTACTTGCAACAATCTTATATTTTGTCATCAACAAAAAGGTAGAGATTGTTAATACAAATAAACTAGTAAAAACGTTTATTTCTATCTTACGATCTTCTCGTGTTTCGTCGATAACAAAACATAAATCGTTGCAAGTAATCACTTAAACATGTATCACTTAAACTAACCATTTACACATGTATTTTTCATTTCTTATTTACATCATTGATGACATAATCATCTTACCATATCTTAGTGAAATCTACCAAGATTACACATAATCTTTCAGATTTGGCAATCTAAAATTGGGATTTTGTGTCAGGCTACCGGTTCCATCACTTAACATTGGCCGGTTTCATCTATAAAGAATCGATAGTCACCGTGCTACAGCATCAGTTCTAAAGGCTTATAACGGTCGGTTCCCTTCTGCAGATAGAACCGGCGGAACCGTGCTACAGTGCAGTTTTAGGCCTATAAATACCAAGCCATTTCTCATGTTTTCTCCACCAATTCTTATTCTAATCTCTCTAACAATATGATCATTCTCTCCTTTTTAGTTCTAGATAGTTTCATACATCATTTGTAGGTAATTCTCTTTGTAGAAGAATTTGCCAAAATAGCATATGAGACGATCAAAGTTCAAGCAACCTTGTTTCGCATCTCCATCACATTATCAAGATCATATTTCTGTATCTTGTACATCATTTAGTAGTTATAGTATCATTCATCATCCTTGTAAAAGAAGTGTGATTGCAATGGGTTGATTCTACTTTTGTTAGAATCCAATATTTAGATTTGTACCATTAAAAGGTGTAAGCGAAGTTGTGAGGCTTCTCCGCCGGATAAAGGTGATCGGCGACTAGTGTTTACGAACTCTCGAGTAGGTGACTCAGGGAGTGGAGCAGGGCAAGGAAGGTGTCCTTGTAGCCGAACTAATATAAACGCTTGTGTCTCTATTTTATCTTTCTTACTCTTTACTTACTTTACTTGCTTTCTTAATTACTTATCAGATCATACAAATATCAATATCGTCAACTTCACATAAATTGAAGACTAACCTTTTAAAAGGAAATTTAAAACTGTAAAATATTCAACCCTATTCTAGTTTTCCACAAATTCCTAGGTGCTTACGCTACAACGAAGGAGGTTTGATCATTTATCAAGCTTATGGTAATTTATATACTATGACGGGTAATGAGTGTTAATTTTCTGTTTCCCATATTGTTATATATCATTATACACCCGAGAGAAAGAGAGAATCCAAACACTTAGTGTGAGGTGCTAGTGTATAATTTCCGTGCTTTTAATTACGAGGTCTAATTGGTTGTGTCATAAATTTTCTTTGAAAAGTAAGTTAAATACCCCCGATATTGCTATTGTCTAGGTAGAAAAACCCATTTGCTTAAGGACAAACAAATCCTATGTGTAAGGGTATTTGATGAGGTGTAATTTTATACACTTTCTCGGGGTCATTTAACCCCCTAAATCATGCAAATATGCCCAAAATACTTGCTTAATTGTTTGTTTTTGTGTTTTTAGCACTTGGATGGCATTTAGAGGAAATACACGTGACTTGGGCTCATTTGGAGAAGAAACGGACAAGATTACAACTCTACACCAATGTCGATGAAGAAAATGCGCACAGTGGCTGGAGACGACGTCACAATTATTGGTGATGGCGTCAGGATACTAAAGCGACGGCGTCAAGACTTTTCTGATGGCATCAGAACTTAACCGACTTAAAGAAGCCCTAGAAGATTTTGCGAAGCGACAGCGTCAGGATTATAAAGCGACGCCGTCGCGACCTATTTCCTATATATACAATCATTTTTAGGGTTTTAGGTGTGAGAAACATTTGTGAGAACGAACTCATATAGTGCAATTTAGCAGCTTTTAAGGTCGTTTTTAGGGTGTGAAAACCCTCTTTTATCAGCCTTATACTTATGTTTTAATCAAGTGAAGTCCTTTATCTCTTATTCATTCAATATGTCTATGTGTTGTTTGATTAATTATTGTTCTTCGCTTCTCTTTAACATGCTAGGCTAGATCCATTAGTATTTACTTACGATTGCATGAAACTTAGTTTGTAGACCCTTTTAATATTGCTTCTTGTGATGGATGTGCGTGTTAGGCTTTAGAAAACTGGCTATTAAATATTACATTAGCATAGACGTTTAGGGAAACGTGATTGTGTAGAAAGGATTCCATCGGTAACAGTCTTCATACTACCTTACCCATCTATGGTTGATCACCTCTTAAATATTTTAATGCATGTAATGTACTCTTAGGGGCCTTGTAATAGTCTTCATACTACCTTACTTGTGCGTTGCCTTAACGGAATATTACATAGACGGCGGATTCGTGTAATTCGTTCATGACCTAGGAAATACTTACACAGATCATCACAAGTGTGACAAAGCAATAGGATTAGGAGAAGCAAACTAAGGAGTAATGCATGATTAAGTAAATACGTTTGTTTACCCATACGAGTTTCCACCAAAGTAGTTTAGATTTAATTTAGTTTAATTAGTTTAAAACAAAACCACCTCTTAAAACCCAGAACTTTACATGCTTTCTATAAAATATAAAAATACAAAAATAATCTTCTCTCAACACCTTAGATCTTAGTTAGGTTTAGTTTGACCCTTTACACTCTATTCCCCTAGAGAACGATAACAGTCTCCGAGTCCTTGCTATACTACTATGCAATGATAAGGTACTCTGCCCTGTAGTTGAAAAACTAGTTGTGTTTACAATGACCGCATCACTTTGCAATTAAGAAGCTACTTTTCTAAAGCCTAACGCGCACATCATTAATAAGAAGTAATATCAAAAGATAAACAACTTGGTTTCATGCAATCATAAGCAAACACAAATTATATTTAGCCAAGCATGTTAATTGAAAGCGAAGAACAATTAATCAAACAACACATAGATATATCAAATAATTAAAAGGGATAAAGAACTTCACTTCAATTAAACATGGAGTTATGATGAGAGTACAAGGGTTAAGAAACCCTAAAAATTGACCTAAATGTCTGCTCTAAAGCCTACTAATGATTTCCACACGGTTTTTCCACACAAAACATGAAAAATAGGGTTTGTATATATAGGGAATAAGTCGCGACGGTGTCGCTTATTAATTGCGACATCATCAACCCGCATAATCTTCTATGGGCTTCTCAGTGTCGGCTACTCTGACGTCGTCACAAAAGATCTTGACGTCATTTCTCGAACACTTTAATGTCGTCACAATGAATTGTGACGCCGTCTCTACGGACTATATGCCATCTCATGATCATCTTAGTTTAAAGTTTCAATCTTGTCTCGTTTCTTCCTAAATTGAGTCCAAGTTACGTGTATTTTCTCTAAATGCCTTCCAAATGCTAAAATAACAAAAAGAAGCGATTAAGCACAATAAATGGAGGTATTTGCATGATTTTGGGGTTTAAATGACTCCAACAAAGTGTATAAAATGAAACCTCATCAAATACCCCTACACTTGAGATATGCTTGTCCTCAAGCAAATGGGTTTTTTCTAACTAGTAAATAGCAAAGTCGGGGGGCACTTAATCTACTCAATAAATATAATTTATGGCACAACCGGATAGACTTTGTAATTAAAAGCACAAAAATTATATACTAGCACCTCACACAAGTGTTTGGATTCTCTCATTTTCTCAGGTTTAATAATGAATTATATATAACAACCCAAGAATTTTCATCAAATGCAAAACCTATTTTACTATTATCACAATTGTACGGGGAAATTTTTTGCTTTATTACATTACTTATATATCTCAGTATGTCATAATAAAGTTAGACGTCTCACGCAACCTATCTATGAACATCCTATCTTCATATATGTCAAGCAAACATCATAACATGTCAAGTCAATATCATCATATCCCTTTTACAAGGTACATTATTCCTATAATGTACTATTCGCAACGTTATATCTAAACGGGCTTTAAACCGTTATCGTATACCTCTAAACCCTAATTCCATAAAAGATTAATATATAAAGTGAATGTACAAGCTACTAAAGCATATGTACAAGTATCATAACATCTCATATGAATATACATTCTATCCAAAGAAAGGTACAAGTCCTTAAAAGCTCAATATACAAGTCATTAAGCATGATCTCTAAAATAGCCATTTTACCTCTCGTTTTCATTCCAATTTCTTCACCACAACTTGTGTACAAGCTACTATACTCATTCTACAATGTGTAAACCCTAATTATTATATTCATAAGCCTTCACACACATATCTACACTCAAAACCCTAATTCAAAAGTCAAAAACCCTAACCCGAGCTAAATACTACACAATGACCCGTTTCTTCATTTTAATCCATTTTAAACCTTAACCAACACTCAAATAAGTTGCACTAACTTATTTTACAATCATATCAATCCTAATCAATCATTATTTCATCATTACTTCATCATCTTATTTCATTTGTACGTAAAACGAATCCGAGAAACCCTAAATGTACCTAATTGTGCACTAAATGTAACTTTGACCCGTTTACTCATTTTCTGACCATCTCATTCTCAAGAAAGCAACCAAAGAGTCATTGTAAACCCATAAAAAATTTTACAAACCTTTATCCATCATTATCCATCCTTGCTTCAACAATGTACGAGAATTACAAAGCTAGAAAACCCTAAAAGCCTTATATGAACCCTAATTCCAAGCTACGGCTTATTCTTTCAATTTCAACCCATCTTAACTAAAACCAACGATCAAACTTCATTGATAATACTTTATTTAAGCCCTAGGATCTGTATTCCATCATTCCTAATCAAAAGTATACAAAATATAAACCAAGAAAGTCAAGAAAACCCTAAACGTGCCCTAATCAAACCCGTGACCTCATTTCTTCAATTCTAATCCGTTTTAACCCAAACCAATTGCTAATCTTTGCTAATCCTTCCTATATCAGACCTTGGCTACATATATTAACTATCCTTAATCATTTATACACGAAATAAAGACTTGAAAACTTGTGAAACCCTAGTCGAACCCCAAAACAGCCCGCACCCTTTCACCATCAATTTTGAACCATTTCAAACCATTCCAAGTGCAAATAACTTCCATGAACCCCTTCTAGAAACCCTTAAGCAGCTTACCCACCTGCTCTTACCTTTCCATGGCCAAAATTGAAGACACATGATGGCCTTGTTGTCCATCTTCTAGCCGTGACACCCAAACACCCCAAAAACACTTCCACCACTTCAATCTACTATCCTAGACCCTCATACTCACACCATAGCTTCAACACATCACCTAATAGACCCTCCACACGTCCATGAATAGATCCTAAGTGTTCCTTAACTCCTTTGCCTTCAAACTACTATAAATAGACCTAGATTAGCTCATTCTAACTTGCACACACTCCTACTCTATAACCCTTAATAGGCAACAATCCTTTGCTCCCTTATGATCCTAGGATCATTAAAGAAGTTCAAGAAGTGAAGCCTGAAGTATTGAAGCCTCGGAGTGAAGATACAAGGCGTACAAGTGGAAATACTACCCGAAACGACCCATTTCCACCATTTTTGATCATTGAAGCTCAAACCCAGGTTCTATCAACTTCATATCTGCTCATGTAACGTTATAATGTTCATATGATCTTGATAAAATCATAATATAAAGCTTTGAACTCAAAAACCTAAGTGTTATGCCTTTTTGATCCAAAACCGTACACCCGAAACCCTAATTTCGCGTTTTTCTTAAAACAAATGTTATAATGGTTAAATATTGTTATAATCTATCCTAGCATGCTTAAATAATGTTAAAATAACCACTTTATTGATTAATGAAGGAATTTGAACTTAAAACCCACACGTTTACGTTTTGAAACCCTAATATGACCCGTTTTGCTTCCTAGCTTAACGAATCTTTATTAAACTTTTGTTTGCGTTAAAACTGTCATATTTAAGTATTATAACTTATAAATATCTATTGAAATGTTAAACTAAGCTTCATGGCAATTTGAAACATGTATTGAATATAAACCATGCCAAGGGGTATATATCGTAACTTTTAGAAACTTATAACTAAAAGGGCTAAAAGTGTAATTTTATCAAAGTTATAACTCCAGGGATCATTTATGTCACTTTTCAAAGTCCAAGGTTTATTTTGTATATCAATAAAAGTTGAAGGACCAAAGTCGTAAATAGTGCAAACCTCAGGGGTCTACTTGCAATTTTCCAAACCCCAGGGTCTAAAATGTAACATTTTGAAAAAGTATAAAAACAGTTCAAAACCTCTCAAAACATAACTTAATTAACGCTCCTCCATGCTTGAACATTTCCCAGATATTGATTAAACACATAAAACCGATCAGCCTGAAGCTATATTAGTCCCACAATAATAGAGAGATCTGTCAATTAAGAGGTTTCATCTTGGTATTACGTTCTGACTGAGTTGTTGGGTTTACGATTTAAAGTGCCCTAGCTCCTCAAACATTTACTGAATGACTTCTGAATTATGATGGCCCGAACGGTGATACAATAATTCCAAACTCTTCAATCAAACTCATAACTCTTAAAACCAAAGTTCTAAAGTACAATCTTCCTAAGACTTGACATATTCTACTCAGGTTGTGTGACGTGGCTGTTTACTATCATTTTGCTATATCAACTATCCCCGTTAAGATTGTGATAAGGTCGTCAGCTTTCATTTTGGAATATATATTACATCTACCTATTAGGTGAGATTCATAACCTCGCCTTTACTTATTTACATGTTTTATAAACCCGCGAGGGGGATACATGCTTGTTACAAACTCTTTTACATCCCACTCCACACTCATTTATCTTATAACAATGTGATTGTTTTTCAATGACTTAGTGAGTTCATAGCCTCACTTTTAATCTCTTTAATGCTTTCATAAACCCGTAAGGGGGATACATGCTATAAATAACGAATACAAGTGTTTTACCAGACTATATGCTAATCTGATACATCATTACAATCAATGCCTAAGTTATAAATCCTATTAGTCGTTAAATTTGACTTCAAGTCGTTAAATTTGACTTCAAGTCGTTAAATTGACTATGGATGTTAATCTGTTAGTATCATAGATCCTACAAGTCGTTAAATTTGACTTCGAGTCGTTAAATTGACTATGGATGTTAATATGTTAGTATTATAAATTCTACTAGTCGTTAAATTTGACTTTAAGTCGTTAAATTTGACTTCGAGTCGTTAAATTGACTTTGGATATTAATATGTTGATAATATGAGCTCTTCGAGTCGTTAAATTGACTTTGGATAATAATGTGTTGATACCAGACAAGACCAAACAGACCAAACAAGGTAACAACGGGATAATACATTGTAACTATGATTCGGGTATATAATAACATGACCCAAGAACATAACCATACCATTTTCATAATAATTGTGTTGTACAATTATTATACTATGACTTGTATTCAAACTGTTATCAATACTATGAATTTTGGTGCACTCAACCATTAGTGTTGACTTTAGCATGTTTATCTCAGGTAATTGAGCAAGTTGCGGCACGGAGTGGCATAAATTGATAGATTTAACCTCGCTTCAAGTGTTTGACACCCTACTTACCACAAAACTACTACCGATCGGGAACATTGTTCGTTAAAGTGTTGTTTTTGGTTTAGTCGGCAAAATATAAATTTCAAACTTGAATCAATAAAATATACACCACACAACGAAACATCACTTGTCTTGGGCTTTGACCCCGAAACACGGACAATATTAGCTTAAAGTCCAAGCCTGTTAATCTCGAATAGCCTATTACATAACAACACTAATTACGACTAAGACGACCGATAACATTCGTGTAAACATTGAGGAGATCAAGATAGACTTAACATTAGGGAGATTGTTAGCCTTATTTTTAATATAAGTCGAACACGAATGTTATCGGTGGTCTTAGTGTAAATTAGTGTTGAAATGTAATAGTCACTTCGAGCAACACATAATTCCCAAACCTACCACAATACCTCATAAACTTTTACACCTCCTCCCCTAACAAACATACATTCAACCCAACACAAAACCCCCCCCAACACCACCCACCACCCCCCCCCCCCCACCCCCCCCCCCCCCCCCCCCCCCCCCCCCCCCCCCCCCCCCCCCCCCCCCCCCCCCCCCCCCCCCCCCCCCCCCCTCACCCCCCCGCCCCCCCCCCCCCCTCGACCGATAACATTCGTGTTCGACTTATATAAAAATAAGGCTAACAATCTCCCCTAATGTTAAGGTCTTCTTTGATCTCCTCAACGTTGACGTCCTTGATGGAGGTTATCATGATTTGAATTTATCTTCCCTAACGTTGAAGATATGACGTTTGAGATTTGCCTTGTTTGGTCTAGTCTTTGTCTTTTCTTGTTTGTAATGGCTTTGTTAATTCATACTTGAGATGACCGATAACATTCTTTCGGTGTCATTTATGTGATTATGATCTTGAGCCTTCATCTTTTGACTTTGAGTTCTTAAGATCTTTCATCTTGCATCATCTGCTTGACTTGAATAATCTTGATTTGACTTTCTTGATCATCTTGTGCTCTTGACCGACATACTCATACTTATTGCATTCTTGTTTGACTTATATGAACATAAGGCTAACAGTCTCCTAAAAATATGATTCTTGATTTGACATTGAAGATCTTTGAGTTAGTTTAGGATCAACACTCTTGATGCTAACTGATTGACTTTTAGAGCTCGAGTATGGGTATGTGGTAATGAATCCGACTTTGTTGGTACATGGTTGCAACACCGACGTTGAAATCTGCATTTAAAAGGTTAGTAATAAACAACATGTATGGACAGAAGTGTCTTTGTCACTTCGTTGAATACGGTTGCAATAACCATGTTCCCCGCTAATCAGTATAAATACTGCCTGTGATCAGATAGAATTCATATGAATCTTCTTGGTAGGGTTTCGCAGCTATACTAGCCGTTCTCGTTAGCAGAGCGTCTCAAAGTAGACAACACGGTAAGAGTGAATTAGATAGTTACTATCTTTCTGATTAAGTTGTCAATTCATTTACTGGACCAATATCGATATCCAGTTAGCACAAGCTTGATTCATATAGAATCTTGCAAGTCACCTACCGCAGAGCTGTTTGAGGTTGACTCTGGAAGGATTTCCATTTTTCATTGTGAATACTAAAGAGTATCACTCTGAATGTTCTGGCAAGATCTCAAGGATAATGCGTAGGACTCTTTGATACCAAATGTTATATTGATGAATAACAATTTGTATTTTGACATTGTGTCCTAATGAGATTTATAATTTGATCTCTCTTGGCTCTAGACTCGATTTGTGCACTTTGGTTTTAGTAATCGGAGGCTGGAGCTGACTGCCACCTTTTCAATATCAACAATCTCGGAGTGAGATGTCAATAGATAACGTGTGTATCTCCGTGACAAATGAGACAAGTTTCTTTTGAGAGAAACTCGAATGGCTGGGAAGGGTTGTGCATTGCATCAATGGGTCCGTGACGTCTTTCTTCAATACCACCAATCATCTTGTGATTCTGATAGATTATGTATTGACATGATTTCTGCCTAAGTTGTGTGGAGGGATTCTTTCTTTTCACCCTTTATCCATACATTTCATTTTCATTCTTTAACCCCTTTAATGCTTACCAAGACGTCATCACTAACACCTTGTTGTGATTGTTCCAGTGTTAGCTCAATTTTAGTCGGCATTATTCCTGTTTCTCATTCTTCTCCAAATCATACCTAAGGACTTCTAATTCTATATATGGAATGTCTTTGGGTAGATCCCTCCGGTTCTGGTTGGATCGTAGGACTTATACCTAACCTTAACCACCTTATGACTTCATTCGTCGACGTGTGAGAATTTATTAGTATTGTTGGGTATTGGATGTATCATCGTGTAGGTGTTATTTTAGTTATCAAGTTTTACTATTTATTTTATGCCGACTATACCTAAAAAACAACATCTCTAAAAGTCAGGTGTACCGTTCAAGATGTGCTTCGTTGGTAATAGTGGGTGTCGATCACTAAGAGCGAGAGCGTTAATATCTAATTTATTAGTATTTTAGTTATCTATGTTAGTACTAAATTAATTAAGCCTAAGCTAATGATAAAGGGGGTTTCAACCTGAGAGACTGGCACAATTTTGGTGTCTAATCTAAGGTTTTGATGACAATTAACACACACAAGTTGATAGACAAAAAGATTAAAGAAGCTGGTCAAAGCCTTTTGTAAGGAAACAATATTAGCCAGGTTTAAATTACAACTAGAACGTTGTTTGATTATTTAGTGCCAATGAATGATTATATCGAGGGGTTTATATCATTTACTTTCAATACGTAGGCGAGGGGGTCTACTTCTTCCTAAGACCTAGACACGTTAAATCCTGTCATAATTAAACGCATCCGCATAACAAAACAGTAAAAATTTTTTTTTATTTTGTTGATTCTAACTATCTTATGGAGATTAATCAATGTTTTATTAAACCCTAGCTATCGAGACTCGTACTAACTTACTTGCCTAATAATAGAGAGCTATCCCGGACTCTTAGCCTACGCCCACACAACACCGAAGTTGCAGGCATTAAATTTTGGACTAGACCCAGTTTGATATGATAGGTCGCATAATTAAGCACGTTAAAGGTATGAATTGATATAACATAATCAACAAGCAATACGATAAATGACGCGGTTCTGAGATAAACAACCAGAAACATTATATTTCATAAAACACTGGCTAATACCTAAGGGTATTAGCCGGGGGGTAGTCTTTGCAAGAATACACGAATTCATAGAGGAACGATTAAAGTAAAGAAATATTATGCTAACCGAACGCGTATTTATAGAGTGTAAATGATTACAAGAGTTTTCCCATTGATTGGAGCACTTTACAGGACCTTTTTGGCTTCTTAGATCTTCTGGAAATCGAACTTGGTGGCTAAAAGCATACCCTAAATCGTATTTAGGGTTTGGTATTTATAGACTCTGAAAATTGGTCGATACGGCGTATTAAAACTCAATACGGCGTATCAGGATTTGCTTGGCGTAGGCTCCACGAATAAAATATTCCAGAATTTTCTTGAGCAGGTTTGGATACGCCATATCACACGCTTTTTAGGATACGCCATACTCCTCAGGGACTACGCCATATCCATTTTTAGGATACGCCAATATCTGCTGAAGTGTTTTTCTGGATTTTTGTCAAAAGTATCATATACTGCGTATATACGCGTATTATTTCAAAGTCAGGACAATGGTATTGAGTTCTTCAAAGTTTTAGTACGGCGTAGGCTCTTCTTGAATAATTAACAGCATATAGGGTTGGATTCCTCTGGTGTGCGTTCTCACGTTCTCATATACAATCAGTGATAATCATTTCCCCACTTACTGATTATACTGTATCTTCGGAATAGTATCTTCCTGGATACGGTGTATTGCTAGGACAGAAAGGATACGCCGTATTGGGAATTGGTCAAACACGTTTTCTTGTGAAGTCTTGGCGCTACTACGCCATATCTCTTTAGCTGGATACGACGTATTGGTGAATATTCAGAAATCTTCAAATGTCTTCATTTTAGCTCCAATTTATGTGCCTTTTAGCTTATCTTCACAAAACACTCCTGAATGACTGTATTTATCAACTTTAAAGCGATTATGTACCAAATAATGCAATAATTATATAAAAGTGGGCAAAATAGATAGGATAAATGATATAATAAAGTGATGTTATTTGATGTCATCAAATATCCCCCCACTTGAATCTTACTTGTCCTTAAGTAGATTTTTAGAAAAAAGTTTAGTTTATGAAAATGTGTCCCGAACCGAAGTTAAGGATTTTCCGTTTAAGCATCGTTTTGTCCTAATCACCTATACATAACCAAGCTCCTCATGAAATATGGAAATGAAAACACTCAGATCACTCAACTAACTTCTAGGGTTACAACATTTATGCTAGTTCGCTCATATTGCTTCTAGGTCGTGAATGTTTCGTTCCTAAGCTTGACAATGATACACATTCACCTCTCGTAAGGGAAGAAATGACAAAAAGCGAACATATAAATTAGGTAAGAAGGCTTAGGGTGTTGATCATTCAACAGTCTTCACCATAAGTACACACACCGACCAAGGAGCTTGTATCGTATATACACGGCCGTAACGACGGAGTAGACATATACAATCCGAACACATCCTTATTTGTGTTTAACCAGCGGTTAGGATGAAGAATGATATAGGGTAGGGACCTTTTAACTTTCACCAAAAGTCGTCATCTAACAAGGCATCTTGCGACGTGCATACCTGGCGTAACGAGGAATAGACACTGCATGCTCGAAACAAGTCCAGTCTTCGAGTTAGACAACTAAGGTTAGTTGCTAGCTAAAAATAACCACAAGTTCTTTCTTCCAAAAGGACTTTGATAAGGGAAGTAGTAAAATGGTTGTTGAATAAAATTCACAAAACAAATAGATTAAGCCAACAAATAAGGTGCGATTGCTAGTAACTTTCCCCCAATCGTTCCATGACAAACACTCGAATATATAGACAGACGCCTCGATCACAGAAATGACAAAGACAACCAAAGTTGACGTTCCCATAACGGTTAACTTCCCTTAGATCCCGCTCTTTACATACTTTTACACATGTGTGATATCGACCACTTTTTACAAAAACTTAACATCGTGGTTTTATGTAATACGTAATCAACGATAATTCATCCTTCTTACGTGATTCCTTCAGGTATAAACTTCTTTTTTTGACAGACTATTCTTCTTACTCCTCTTTTTTTTGATTTTTCTCCTTTCTCCAGATATATTGATTGTTATTAGAATAACCTTCAGTTTGATTTCCACGCGCGTCTTCGTGTGTGTGTGCAGTATCTTTATCCAGATACTATTTTTCCTTGTTAGTACTTAATTCAATCGGACATAATTCATAATAGCGAAAGTAGCGTAAACTTACGAGCTACATATTTTCCTTCGATTTGCATTGTGCGCAATTTCTCTGACGCCTTGTGAAACGAGTGCAGGAGTATGCGATGCACATCCTAGGAAAATTTCACATTCGTCCACAGAGCGAAGAGATTAGTGCGCGCAAGACTGATATGACATCAGAACGGGTGTTGCTACCACTAGGCAGCATGTGAGCTGTAGTGTCGACTTGATGAATAGTATGCGCCGTAGTTGGGCACGTACTGCTCTCAGCTATGGTAAGGCGATGTGAGAAGCGTGCTAAGAGAGTCCGCGTTCATGCGAACGAAGAAGAGAGGAATTATTGCTAGTATGTGATGGGTGTTGTACAAAAGAAAGAATGGCTCTCAACAGGCTGTGTTAGGGGTTTTACTCTAAAGATGAGAGTAATCAAGGGTTACACGGAGTTAACTAACCAGTGAAGTTAGTTATTTTTATGACATGTAGGCTATTTGGTTTTAATCCTAGAAATTTATCAGTTGAACATGTTCCTTCATCTAAATCCATAGTACTAATCATTGCGGTCTCGAGTGATATACCAGGCCAAGTTCTAAAGTCCACTACATCACCGACACACTTATAATTTTGTGGAATTTTTAGGTAAACAATTGGAAACGAAATAGGCTTAATTTTCACAATATGTATCAAGGGTTATAGTACGCTAGGTAATGTAACTAGTGATTTTTACAAAAGTTATGCTAAATTTTTTTTAATTTAGCCGTTTTTAAGCACTTTGCATGTTATTTTATAAAAAAGAAGACAAGTATGTTCTAATTCTCCATCCTTCCACTTAAGTTATACAACGTCCTCGTTGTATAGATAAAACAATTGAATAATAAGGGAAATAAAATTAGAATGGAAAACTCCTTGATGTTTTGCTCGTGATGATTCTCCATTTTGAGTACATGAGTAAGAATATGTTGAACAACCGTCTTGAGGATTCAAGACTCCAACACTTCAAGATTTCCATATTTATAAATACTCCACCAACGTTGTCGTTTTCGTTCAGAAGGTCCTGTGTTAAGCATAAGAAAACAAGTGCAACTCCATCTCCGTATATTTATTAGTTAGACTCGAAATAAAAACCTAAATATTATACAGGAAGTCGATACGCCGTATCCGTTCCCCAGGATACGCCGTATTGATACCAGTATACGCTGTATTCATTTAATGAATACGTCGTATAGACTGTGCTGAAATAAAGATTGATAACGTTCCAATTAGTCTATACGCCGTATACATGGGTTTGGACTCGCCGTTTAGAAATCTGGGAAGACAGGAAAATCCAATATAAGGAAATTGAAATTACATTACGAGTTGTCTCTCGGCAAGCACTTTTGTTTACAGAAAAGTCTTTAAGTTAGACTTGCCCCAATTTAGTTATAAAACAACTTAGGGTCGAACGGGATGCGAAACGGCACATATAAATTCTTAAAAAGATTTATTAGCTTCCATTTGATAATATAATTACAAGTCATGATAATAAAATTTATTTTCTAGAATGTGGAAGGAGAGCAGGTTTTGTGTGTTGTGCCCCGCTCTCTCTCCAGCTCGCTCGCGCTCGCTCGCGGCTTCATGACTTGTTTCCAAAAGCTTATTTTACCCTTGTGCATACGCACCAACATTCGTATTTATTTCGTGTAGGTGTTATTTTTGTTATCAAGTTTTACTATTTATTTTATGTCGACTATACCTAAAAACACTCCCCCTTATCCGATTTTAAGTAATCGGGATAAATTACGTTGAAAGGAAATATATCATTAAAGTATAAAACATTTTGTTCCTTTTCATCACATTCGGACAATGATGTCTCATCTTTCAAATTAAATTCATCGACATGTTTAGGTCTTATAGTAGGTTCAGTTAAGAAATCTGATTTAGACGTTAGAGCATCATTGTAAACAATGGCTGGAAATTCATTCTCAAAATCTTTAAAGAAGTCTAAATCATTAGAATAACTGACCTCAAGCTAGGGTGTCGGAAACAAAGGCATATTGATTTTTTCATTATCATTTTACGAATCCGTTTTCAAATCATCTGTAACACCCCCATTTTTGACATATAGCAGCGGAAGCTAATCTGGGGTATTACTTCATGGATCAACAGACATAATCATAGAAAACGACTCAAAAGAGACGTTTTGGAAAATTTAGTTATCATTCAGTATCATATCAGAGTTTCACGAAGGAGGTCCCAAAATCTAGAAACATAAAGTTTGAATGATATTTGTTTAGCCATCTTCAAGTCCGTGCCACTCCGTGCCATAGGTTGCTTAATTACCTGAGATAAACATGCTAAAAGGGTCAACACAAAGGTTGAGTGAAATTCATAAGTTTTCAGTTATAATAGTTGAGTACAAGTTTAATAGTGGGTTACGTTGTTATACACCCATAAGTGTAATAATTGCAATGAGTACAATTATTATGGAAAACAGTATTATCATGGAAAACAGTATTATCATGGAAAATAGTATTATCATGGAAAACAGTATTATTGCCCTAAGCTCATGAATCACATATTTAAACTTAATAGAACCGGGAGCCTCTATCCGAAGACATACTGGGAGCTACTACCCAAAGAGATACTGGGAGCTACTACCTAAAGAGATACTGGGAGCTATTACCCAAAGAGATACTAGGAGCTATTACCCAAAGAGAGACTGGGATGTCTTATGGGAAAATGGAGGTAACTTAGGCAATAATATATCAGGATAGCATATAGTTAGAAAAACACTTGTATTCATAGTTTATAGCATGAATCCCCCACGGGATTTAGAAAACATATAAAGATGGGACTATTCACAGTGATGGAACCATATCATATATCAAAATCACTTGTGTTTAATTTGTATAAAACAAGCATGTATCCCCCTCGCGGGTTTATAAAACATGTAAATAAGTAAAGGCGAGGCTATGAACTTTACCTTAACAGTATAGGGAAATCTGATTGATGGCAAAAGTATATCAAGTGAAAGTAACGGCTTCGTCACGCAACCTGGGGTGATATGTCAAGTCTTAGTGTGATGGTTTATGTTTCAAAACTTCATAAAGTTTAACGTATATCTTTGATTTATTAAATTATGGAAATATTGTATCACTGTTCGGGCTATCATAATCCAGAGGCCATGTAGTATCGTTTGAGGAGCCAGGGCACTTTAAATCGTAAACCCAGCAAACTCGTCAAAACAAAAACTCAAATGAAACCCTTCATATGAAATTCCCTAGTAACGTGATACGATAAGATTTTAAGTTTCTTCAAAAGTTAGTTGATGATAAATTACGTTAAATATATAACGAAATAATGCGTCGATTTATGATTAATAACGATAAATGTGTCGGGTTTTAATAAAATCGAGTTTTATAATATTAATATATATTTTTATAATCTATATAAAAATATTATATTTTATATTTTTAAGTTTTCAAAATTAGCAATATATACCCTTGGTTTATAAACTTTTACAACTTTAGTCCTTTATATATAAAGTATATATAATTCAAACCTTTAACTTTGAAACTTGGTAAAATAGGTCCTTATAGTTATAACTTTAGAATAATGACATTTTCAGCCCCTTTAGTTATAAATTTCAGAAAGTTATGATATATACCCCTATGCATGGAAATATTTGCAAAACAAGTCCGAAAAGCCATGCAAGCTTATTTTAAGGTTCCAAATGATATTTATAGGTTATAGCTTATTAGAATAAGCATATATAAGATGTTCTAACGTTACAAAAGTTTAGAAAAAAGGATTCGTTAGCTAGAAAATCAAAACGGGTCGTTTTTAGGGTTTTAATAAAAAACATATAGGTTTGAGGATTCAAAGCTTCAAAAAAGAGTTTATATATGATCTTAAGAGTATTATGAACATTCTAATATAGATAATAAGCTTATTGAACAAGAACTAAGCTTACTTGAGCTAGAAATGGGTCAAAATGAGGTTTTCGAGTTCGTACGCCTAATAACGACTTCAAGGCTCCTTTTTCTTGATTCTTGGCTTCTATTATGAGCTTAGGAACTTCACTTGATCCTTCTTGGTCTGAGTTAGAACTCCATTTGATTGGTGATAAGTTTTTGAGGTGTGATTTGAATAAATGGGGTGTTTGGCTATTTATAGGGCTCGAAATCATCTTAGTGGCCAAGAAAACTTAGAGAGGGGTTCAAGGGCTATAGAGTGATGACTAAGGGAGGCTATAAGGTAAGTATTGTGGCCTATGGAGGTAGATATGCAAGGTGGAAGGGTTTTAGGGGGGTTCAGTTACATATAAGTGACAAGGAGGTGATTTTGCAAACGTGGTAGCCAAGGTGGTGAATAAGGTGCTTGTAAGGTGCTAGGGTGGCTGCTAGGTGATGTCATAGAGGTGCTAGAATGCTTGCTTGAGGTGCTTGGTTGCTTAAAATGGGTAGAAATGAAGTAAAAGGGGTGTCGGGTTCATTTTATTTTGGGTTAGGGTTTAGGGTTTTAAAATGTAGATTAGGGTTAGGACTAGGGATAGATTAGGGTTTAGGATTAGTGTTAGGATTAAGATTTAGGGTTTAGGGTTTAGTTTTAGGTTTAAAGTGAAATTAGGGTTTTAGGGTTTTGATATAAACGTTTACGTTTAATGCTTGTTTTGATATAATGTTTTAAAAAGTACGTTAAATAGATAATGTACTTGGTAAAAATGATATTAAGATATAGACTTGAAGTATTAGGATGTTTACATGATATAGATATAGATGGCATTGATAGAGGTTGCGTGAGCTCGTTCACTTTAGAAATGTAAACTAGGTTACATAATGGAATGGAATAAAAACGAAAAATATTCCAGTGAAAAAGGTTGTACTTAATATAGTAAGTAGATATTACATTGATGAAAATACTAGAAAATTACGGGTTGTTATATCATCGGTAGAACTTATTTTATATGAAAATGAGTTTTTGTCAAATATTACCATGTAATCTTCATCGTCGGATTCGTCAAATGATATTCTAAAGTCAATTTTATTGTCATTAAGAGGACTTATCATAGGTTCACAGGAGGGCGTTACTTCAGATGTAAACACGTCATTATAAACTATAACTGGGAATTCAGTTTCAATAGATCTGGGGTCGTAAGCGTCTTCATCATACCAGATCTTACCATACATAGCAGTTTTCCAGTTATACACCTTACCATGTTTTCGAGCTTTTTCTTCTTCAAGCCTGATATATTCCTCTATAGTATTGTTGGGGTCGTCCATTTTAACTTGTTATAAAATAGCTAGGAAAGAAAACTGTCAAATAGCTTAATAAGCCGTATTCAGTAAACCGAATACGCCGTATTAATGACGGAGTCGAATTCGTTGTATTGGTTTGAAAAAAATTTATACGCCGTATCCAAGATGATGAATACGCAGTATTGAGTATTCAACTCAGAACGTTACAACAAGCTGTAACAATGCACACAAACACACAATATGCAAAATATACAATACATGAAATTAAACACGCAAACAAGCACACAAATATGCAATTTAAACTAAACTAAAACACTAATAAATAAGAATTAAACAACTTCACTCCCCGGCAACGGCGCCAAAAACCAGATGTATCGTACCCGGTCAAGATGTAGCTTCGTTGGTAAGTTGGGTGTCAATCACTAAGAGCGAGAACGTTAATATCTAAGTTATTAGTATTTTAGTTATCTATGTTAGTACTAAATTAATTAAGCCTAAGCTAATGATAAAGGGGGTTTCAGCCTGAGAGACTGGCACAATTTTGGTGTCTAATCTAAGGTTTTGATGACAATTAACACACACAAGTTGATAGACAAAAGATAAAGAAGTGGTCAAGCCTTATGTAAGGAAAACAATATTAGCCATGTTTAATTAAATAGAACGTTGGTTTGATTGTTTAGTGCAATGAATGACTTATCTCGAGGGTTATATCATTCTTAGACTTAGGCGATACTTCTTCCTAAGACCTAGACACGTTGAATCCTTGTCACATTTATACGTAATCCGCAATATAAATAATTTATTTGTGCTTATATTCTAATATTAGGAGATAATAATGATCTTATTAAACCCCTACCCCAATCGGGACTTTATGCAACTTACTTGTTAGCAAATATGGAGAGCTATCCCGGACTCTTAGCCTACGCCCACACAACACCGAAGTTGCAGCGCAATAAATATGTAGGACTAGGACCCAGTAGTTGAATGATAAGCCGCATAATTAATCACGTAATCCGAGTATGAATTGATTAAAAATAATCAAATACATGCAACGATAAATTAAGCATATCGAGATAAATAAAAACCAAAACATTATATTATCGTAACATGGCTAATACCTAAATGGTTATTAGACGATAGTCATGGCAACAATACACGAATTATTGATGAACGATTAAAGTAAAGCTGATATTACGCTAACTGATATGGTAATATAGAGTGTAAATGATTACAAGAGTTTTCCCATTGATTGGAGCACTTTGCCAGACCTTTTTGGCTTCTTAGATCTTTTGGAAATTGAACTTAGTGGTTAAAAGCATACCCTAAACGTTATTTGGGTTTGGTTGTTTTAAATTCTAAAAAATTGGTCGGATACGGCGCATTGGAAACTCCATACGACGTATCGGGATTTGCTTGGCGTAGGCTCCACGAATAAAATATTCCAGAATTTTCTTGAGCAGGTTTGGACACGCCATATCCACTTTTCGGATACGCCATATCCATGGATACGCCATATCCATTTTTGGATATGCCATATCCGCTGAAAATGTGTTTTTTCTTGATTTTTGACCAAAGTATCATATACGCGTTTATACGACTTAAAACTCGTTTTTGAGTCTTCTATTTATAGTTGCTGAAAAATACTCGATACGCCGTATCCAGATAGGTCGATACGGCGTATTGGGCTGGATTCCTTGGAGTGCGCGCTACGTTCGTAATAAATCTTTGATATCATTCCCAATTTACTTGATTTACTGTATCTTCGAATAGTTATCTTCATGGATACGGCGTATGTAGATAGCATGGATACGCCGTATTGGGAATTAGTCAAACGCGTTTTCTTGTGAAGTCTTGGCGCAGATACGCCGTATCTCTTTAGTTGGATACGGCGTATTGGTGAATTTTCAGAAATCTTCAAATGTCTTCGTTTTAGCTCTAATTTATGCGCCTTTTAGCTTATCTTCACAAAACACTCCTGAATTACTGCATTTATCAACTTTAAAGCGATTAAGTACCAAATAATGCAATAATTATATAAAAGTGGGCAAAATAGATGGGATAAATGATATAATAAAGTGACGTTATTTGATGTCATCAGGTATAGAGATCGAACCATAAAACCTTGAAAATCAATCAAAGTGTTTGATAAAATCAAAATGTTTTAACACTTCAAGAGTTTCATTTATTTTGAAATACTCCCCCTTCACATGTGCATCGAGATTCAAAATTATTTTGCACATGTGGGTAGAAGTTGTGCACTTATAGTCTTAAAGATCACATTCTTCTAGATCACATTTTAATCATATTTTCTCCCTTTATTTTAAATAATAATTTTTTTAGTATTTGAAATAATAATTGACTAAAATGACATTTTCTTAAAAACATGTGGGGGAGAAGAATGTATACATAGCATGACATATGGAACATATTCTTGATTGCCTTAGTAAACATTGTATATTATGACTTGACATTTGATATATTTCATTCTAGTTTCACTTGAATGTTTTTGGATACATAAAATTGACATTTATGAGATGTACCCAAAATACAATAAAAGGCTTTTGGTTTAAAAAGCTCCTCCTCAAAAATTGATCTACATAAATATGACATTTGGAGAAAAATTGATACCATAATTTTTAAACTTATTTGAGGAAGGGAGTGTTAAACACACAATTTTTTTAACAAATACCACTTATTATAGAAAGATACCACAAATTATATTGTAGACAATTTGACATTTAAAGTTCGTTTTTTGAAAGAATTGTTGTTCAAACAATTTTGATAATACCTCTTGATAGAAGGAATTCTCTTTCTATTTTTAGAGTAAAGCGCATCAAACGTACACTCCCCTGACTTTTGAGTCCGGGTTACAGTCTGATCTAACTGTAAGCCTGTATATTGCATGAGCTTAAAACTTTGATGTTTTGTATAGGACCACAGACCGAGAAATTTAATTTCTCGGTTTGACTGGATAAGTTATCTTTAAAAGACACTTTTCCTTACCTTGAAGTCCGAGTTATGCACTGAAATGTACATAATTCATAAAGAAAAATTTAGAAATGACATGTTTTGAAACGTTTGAACTCTTGCTCGAACTTCATTTACACACCCATGTCAATGTTAATCGACATTTATAGGTACGTAAAAGTTATCGATTCCAAGAGACATTTCGAGAAGATTCTTTGGTATTTTTGAAATTTTTTTGATTTTATATTTTGTTTTTGAGGATTTTATATTTTTGTATTTTCTTTTTATAGATTTTATATTTTTGTATTTTCTTTTTTCAAAAATATTTATAAATCAAAATAAAGAGAAAAACAAAAATATTTACATGTCGTAGTTTCCATCAGCAGTATAACACCCCGTGTTTTCAGGTCATTTACGACGTCATTTATTTCACAATTTATTTTTAGTCTCGTACGCATTGCTTTTAACTCTCATCATATAGTTAAATCGCGTAAGCTAAAATTTATCATTCAGCGTAAACGGACATCAAACAACTAAGGGTTTCGATAATTATTTAGAGGATAATTATTAACTTTGCATATTTTATTTTTATTGATACGTAAAGTGTTTACGTTTCGTGACAAAATACAGTTAGGCATTCACGGAACTACCAAAACTTATCTACGCTTCAACAAATACCCATTATTATACCCAATACTCAAAGTTTTATAAAACTTCACCCATATTTATCATGTTAGCCAAATTCTACTTACAAGAACCAAACTAAAACATATACATTACAAGTATACTCTTTATACTTAACCAATACCTACCTAAACTTCAAGTATTCCTAGTATTTATCTCCATAAATATCAAGGAAGCAAATTATGCCCTTCCTCCTTCCCCTAATTTACAGCAACAAGAAGAGGGGACAAAGAGCACACAAACTAAGCTAAGACTTCTTATTCTACAACTAGGACTCATGAAACCTAGTACCATGACTAGTAATATTGACCAAGCCCTCCTTATTTCCCCCCTATTGTCCATTGTCCCCCTTGTTTCTATAAGTCTTGAATTCCAAATAGTGTTATTGACTAGCTCCTTGGTATATAAATACATGCATAACTAGTAAGATGACACACACATCTTTTTCTTTAAGAAAAATTAAAGCACACTCTTTGTTTCTCCTCTCCCTAGCCACGACTCACACAAACACAAACAAATAATCCATACAATTTTTCTTACCAAGTATTCAAGTATGCTAGTATCATATCTAAGAAATTCTAAGGTGTATTGAAGGCTTGGTTTAGTATTTAAAAGGGTTAATAAGAAAAGTTCAAGATTAGGGTTTCTTGGAAGATTAGGGTTTCTAGTCTTGGAAGCTTGGATTTTGATTCTAAACTAGGGTTTAGAACTTGTTTCTCTTCATCATACATCATCTTAAGGTCATCTAAAAACCCTACACTCTTTACATTTGTGGTTTTATGTGTATATAATGTTTATGTAGTAAATCACCATCTAGGAAATATATTAAGATGTAAAATGGATTTTTACTCTTGATCATGGTTTGAAATACTCTTTCATATATTATATTGATGCTAAAAATATGTTAGAATGAAAGTATATACATTATACAAGTGTGATTTAATTTATAAAAGTATATATATATATTAATTGTTTAAAAGTTTTTTTATTAAAGTTTATAAATAAATAAATGTAAAGACTTGTTATTCTTGGACAAATGATAGACTAGAGGACTTAAAATATATGTGACTTGTAGTAGGAAATATTGTAAAAGACTTGTAGCCATTTTTTTAAAGTTAAAACTTCTCAAAACAAGTTTATAAAACTTTATAAAAAATCATCAAACATTCTGATCAAAATTTGAAAAATAAATCGTTTATTTTATGTTTTATTAAAATACTACATGTCATGAGGATCGTAGGCATATAAAGAACTCGAAAAACCGAGCTATAACGAAGAAGTTACGCCATTTACAAGTTTACGATAATAAATGCTTTTATAAAAATAAATTACTGTTCATCTCAGAAACTTTTTGGGAAATATTTTAGTTAGATAGAACTTTTAATTACGAAGACGTGCTCGAAAGAATCACTAAAATCGAAGTTAAAATGAATAAGATATGACTTTTACGAGATTTCGATAATTAAATTTATAAAAATAATTTTATAAATACTGTTCATCAGTGAGTTAAAAATATTAAAATTTATTATTTTGATACATCTTTTTAATACGAAAGCATGGACATAAAGAACGTACAAAACGGACTTAAAACGAGAAAGATACGCCATTTTTACAAAAAGTGATATTTATAAACATTTTAACTTTATAAATATTATTTCTCAATTACAATTAGATGGTGATGTAGCTATATATAATTATATTCAGTATTAGTTATTCAAAGTACTTAGTGCTCATACGATCTATAATTAATTAGGTTGCATTCGGACATTTACGTGACGCATTTTCATTCTGTGATTTACATTGTTGATTCATTCACTTAAGGTGAGTTCATAGCCCCTCATTTTACATTTATAATGATTTACACATTTTGAGGTGAGAAATATGCATTGTTTTACAATTGGACACAAGTGGACATTTTTACATTATGATTACGTGTTTGCCTAAGTAGCGATAACCGATTGAGCCCATTATCATGAACTGTCAATTACTAGATTGTAAGCGCGAATGTTATAAATAGATCTATTTGGGATTGACAATCCCTGTTCGTTGTGGTTAAAACTTCATATTTTAGTTTATTATAACTTATAAATGTCTAATGAAATGTTAAAATAAGCTTGCATGGCAATTTGGACATGTTTTGTAATTATAATCCATGCAAGGGGTATATATCGTAACTTTCTGAAACTTATAACTAAAGGGGCTGAATATGTCATTTTATCAAAGTTATAACTATAGGGGTCTATTATGTCACTTTTCAAAGTCCAAGGTTTACTTGGTATATCTTTCAAAGTTGAAGGACCAAAGTCGTAAAAATGCAAACCCTAGGGGTCTACTTGCAATTTTCCAAACCCCAGGGTCTAAAATGTAACATTTTGAAAAAGTATAAAATCATGCTCAAAACATTATCCAACATAACTTTAATTAACGCTTCTCGTGCTTAACATTTCCAGATATTGATTAAAACGCTTAAAACCGATTATATCATATCACAATACTAGGGAGCTTCATATTAAGGAGTTTCATCTTGGTATTACGTTCTGACTGAGTTGTTGGGTTTACGATTTAAAGTGCCCTAGCTCCTCAAACGTTTACTGAATGACTTCTGAATTATGATGGCCCGAACGGTGATACAATAATTCCAAACTCCTCAATCAAACTCATAACTCTTAAAACTAAAGTTCTAGAGTACAATCTTCCTAAGACTCAACATATTTACTCAGGTTGCGTGACGTGGCTGTCTATTATCATTTCATTATATCAACATTCCCTGGTTAAGATTGTGATAAGGTCGTCAGCTTTCATTTCAGAATATTTATTACATCTACCTACCAGGTGAAGTTCATAACCTCGCCTTTACTCATTTTACATGTTTTATAAACCCGCGAGGGGGATACATGCTTGTTACAAACTCTTTTACATACTCATTTATCTTATAACAATGTGATTGTTTTTCAATGACTTAGTGAGTTCATAGCCTCACTTTTAATCTCTTTAATTATTTCATAAACCCGTGAGGGGGATACATGCTATAAAGTACGGATACAAGTGTTTTACCAGACTATATGCTAATCTGATGTATCATTACAATCAATGTCTAAGTTATAAATCCTACAAGTCATTAAATTTGACTACAAGTCGTTAAATTGACTATGGATGTTAATCTGTTAGTATCATAAATCCTACAAGTCGTTAAATTTGACTTCGAGTCGTTAAATTGACTTTGGATGTTAATATGTTGATATATGAGCTCTTCGAGTCGTTAAATTGACTTTGGATGATAATGTGTTGGTGACATGAGAACAAGACCAATCAGACCAAACAAGGCAATAACGGGATAATACATTGTTACTATGATTCATTGCGATTATTACTAATAACGGGTATATAATAGCATGACCCAAGATCATAACAATATCATTTTCATAATAATTGTGTTTATACAATTATTATACTATTACTTGTATTCAAACTGTTTATATCAAACCTATGAATTTCACTCAACCATTGTGTTGACTTTTTAGCATGTTTATCTTAGGTAATTGAGCAAGTTGCGGCACGGAGTGGCATGGACTCGAAGATGGCTGAACTGTTATCATTCAAACATGATGTTTTAGATTTTGGGACCTGCATTTTGTAAAAACTCTGAATATAATGAATGATAACTAAACTTTTCCAACAACGTCTCTTTTGAGTCATTTTCTATAATTATGATTGTTGTATCCATGAAGTAATACCCCAAATTAGCTTCTGCTGCTATATTGTAAAAATGGGGGTGTTACACCCGTGGCTCACATTAGAGCTATTAGGATTCTCATATCTATAGCGGCGATATATTTTTAAATGGATATCTTGATAAAGACATTTATATGGTACAACCTGAAGGTTTTGTTGATCCTAATCATCCCAGAAATGTATGCAAGCTTCAAAGATCCATTTATGGTCTTAAGCAAGCTTCAAAAAGCTAGAATAAAAGATTTGATGAGGAAATCAAAAAGTTTGGATTTACTTAAAATCTTGATGAGCCATGTGTATATCAAAAGGCTAGTGGGAGTAATTTTACATTCCTCATCTTATATGTTAATGACATAATCATCATGGAAATCACATTTCAAGTTTACAAGGTGTAAAGGATTATCTTGGAAAGTGTTTTGCTATGAAGTATTTGGGGGAAACAGCATTTATTTTTGGAATCAAGATCTATAGAGATAGGTCAAAGCGATTGATTGGACGTAGTCAAAGTGCTTACATGGATAAGATCTTAAAGAGATATAGAATGGATAATTCCAAAACGTGGTCATATCCCCATGTAAGAAAGACTTGACTTGAACAAAACACAAGGTGCTTCAACACCTAAAGAGGTGAAGCGCATGCAAAATGTACCTTATGCTTCGGCTGTGGGATCCATTATGTATGATGTTAGATGCACTAGACCTGATGTTGCGTTCGCGTAAAATATAACAAGTCGTTTTCAATAGAATCCTGGTAAAAGTCACTGGACTACTGTGAAAAATATTATTAAGTATTTAAGAAATGCTAAAGATATGTTTTTGGTTTATGGTGAAAATCCGGAAGCAGAACTTCGAGTTGATTGCTATTGCGATGCTGGATTTGAGACCGATAGAGATGATACAAAATCTCAGACAGGATATGTCTTCATTTTGAATGGAGGCGCAGTGGACTAGAAAAGTTCTAAGCAAAGTACTACTGCGATGTCTGCTACAGAAGCTGAATACATAGCTGCTTCGGAAGCAGGGATGGAAGCTGTTTGGATTAGGAAGTTTATTTCAGGGCTTGGTATAGTACCAACAATAAACGAACCTATTAAAATGTTTTGCGATAATCCAGCTGCACTACATTTTGCCAACGAACCAAGGGTTCAGAAGGGCGCCAGACACTACCATAGGAGATATCATTATGTTCGCGAGTGTATTGAACTGGGCAAAATAAAATTTCTTAAAGTTCACATCACACTGAAAAAATCACGTTTGAAAAAATCACATGAAATTGTATCACTATTCTCATGTGATTTTCAGACGTATTTAAAAAAAAATAAAAAAGAGTTTCTTCGAAAATATATATAAAGTTGCCCTCACTATAGAAAGATAAAAAATTACTCGTTGCGATACTTTCGAACGAACATTTTTTTCCGTTTTTTTCAATGCACGTCTGAAAAAATCCCATGAGATTTGTAACACAATCTCATGTGATTATACAAAAAATCCATGAGATTTTCGTTAAATTGACTTTGGATGTTAATATGTTGATATTATGAGCTCTTCAAGTCGTTAAATTGACTTTGGATGATAATGTGTTGGTGACATGAGAACAAGACCAATCAGACCAAACAAGGCAATAACGGGATAATACATTGTTACTATGATTCATTGCGATTATTACTAATAACGGGTATATAATAACATGACCCAAGATCATAACAATATCATTTTCATAATAATTATGTTTATACAATTATTATACTATTACTTGTATTCAAACTGTTTATATCAAACCTATGAATTTCACTCAACCATTGTGTTGACTTTTTAGCATGTTTATCTCAGGTAATTGAGCAAGTTGCGGCACAGAGTGGCATGGACTCGAAGATGGCTGAACTGTTATCATTCAAACATGATGTTTTAGATTTTGGGACCTGCATTTTGTAAAAACTCTGAATATAATGAATGATAACTAAACTTTTCCAACAACGTCTCTTTTGAGTCGTTTTCTATAATTATGATTGTTGTATCCATGAAGTAATACCCCAAATTAGCTTCTGCTACTATATTGTAAAAATGGGGGTGTTACACCCGTGGCTCACATTAGAGGTATTAGGATTCTCATATCTATAGCGGCGTTATATTTTTAAATGGCTATCTTGATGAAGACATTTATATGGTACAACCTGAAGGTTTTGTTGATCCTAATCATCCCAGAAATGTATGCAAGTTTCAAAGATCCATTTATGGTCTTAAGCAAGCTTCAAAAAGATAGAATAAAAGATTTGATGAGGAAATCAAAAAGTTTGGATTTACTTAAAATCTTGATGAGCCATATGTATATCAAAAGGCTAGTGGGAGTAATTTTACATTCCTCATCTTATATGTTAATGACATAAACATCATGGAAATCACATTTCAAGTTTACAAGGTGTAAAGGATTATCTTGGAAAGTGTTTTGCTATGAAGTATTTAGGGGAAACATCATTTATTTTTGGAATCAAGATCTATAGAGATAGGTCAAAGCGATTGATTGGACGTAGTCAAAGTGCTTACATGGATAAGATCTTAAAGAGATATAGAATGGATAATTCCAAACGTGGTCATATCCCCATGTAAGAAAGACTTGACTTAAACAAAACACAAGGTGCTTCAACACCTAAAGAGGTGAAGCGCATGCAAAATGTACCTTATGCTTCGGCTATAGGATCCATTATGTATGATGTTAGATGCACTAGACCTGATGTTGCGTTCGCGTAAAATATAACAAGTCGTTTTCAATAGAATCCTGGTAAAAGTCACTGGACTACTGTGAAAAATATTATTAAGTATTTAAGAAATGCTAAAGATATGCTTTTGGTTTATGGTGAAAATCCGGAAGCAGAACTTCGAGTTGATTGCTATTGCGATGCTGGATTCCGAGACTGCTGCAAGAGATGACACTAATTCCATGACAGGATATGTTTTCGTTTTGAATGGAGGCGCAGTGGATTGGAAGAGCTCCAAGCAAAGTACCACTGCAATGTCTGCTACAGAATCTGAATACATAGCTGCGTCAGAAGCTGCCATGCGAAGCCTTTAGATTAGGAAATTTATCTCAGGCTTGGTATTGTTACCAACGATAAATGAACCTTTGATATCTACTACGCGACAATTCCGCTCAGTTCATTATGCTAATAACCTGAGTTCAGAAAGGCGCCAGAACACTATCAAAGACTATATCAGATATGTTCGCGAGTGTTTAAAACTGGGCTAAATATAGGATAACTTAAAGTGTTTCAACAACAGATAACAATCAAGCTGTTCTTGTACACAAGGCTTTATCAAAAAGGATAGCTACGCAACATGACCAGGGGCATTGGGCTTCGTACCTCTAGTAGTTTCATGTACAATCTGTGTTTTTAGTAATTTGGATAAGGATTTAAAACAATTTTAATTTTAATGAAAATGATAACGTTGGTATTTTGTTATTTTATATTATATAATTGGTGGTCATATAATTGCATGTTTAAATCCATGATAATAAATGTATATTTCTAAAATTAATACCGTTCGATTAACAATATGGATATTATTTAAACTAAGACAATTCCTGAGTGATTGGTTATATTGGAGATATAGATGATAAGTCCACCAAACTCACATGATAATCAAAAGATAAATATTAGATTTTCCGCCACAAGAATATCACTTTAATGGACGACGTCACAAGTGAAATCTGTAGCTGATTTTATTAACATAAGATCCTTAGACTTGAAGATGCAAGTAGTTAGCATATGTGGATATTCCTTCTTGATATAGTTTAATATCCTGATAAGGTAACTCATAAGGCTATGTCAGAATGGTTTTTATATGCCGCATTATGACTGGACCCTTGTAGTCAATATAGATTTGTTCCTTCCAAATGTTGAAGAAGATGCCACTGGCCCCTCATAGAAATAAACAGATTTGTGGTATGGCCGAACCTGAAAACTCAAGAAGATATGTCTTCATTGAATTATTAGTAATCTTGTTACTTCATATATGAAGAAACAAAATCGTTAAATATGGATCTGACATTGCTCCATAGCCAATTTAAAAAACAACTGTATCATGGAAACAAAGGGATTGTAAATTCATAAAACAATTGTACATCGCCCTGTGAAACCAACACTCGAATGTATTTATTATAGGGAGCATTGCGTGTGATTGCTAGACGCTTACCAAAGATATTATATTTTCATACATGTCCAAGTGGGAGCTGTTGGATTAAGACCATGATATGATTAATATAAGTCCCGTAAAAATTTTCGAGCCTAAGGGACCACATGTTTAATATGTTAAACGATGAAAAATAACTTAAAGTAAACATATTAAGTGATTAACAAACGATCGTTAAATGTTAACAAGTTTTAAATATTGGTTGGTTAAACGTTAAGGGACTAATATTAAATAAACCAAAGAATGAAAGGGTTCGGTTTACCCTTCCCTTTTCCTAGCCGGTCACGAATCCCATTCCATATGGGATTAGGAGACTTACTTGCTCATCAAGTGACAAAGGATATAAATATATGTTTAGTTTTTCATTATTAACACAACTTGAGAAAAAAACCTAAACATAAAAAATCGTCATATCCTTTACTCTTGATAAACTAGCCCATTAAAGTGTTTTGGGATTCTTTGTTTGTTTTTCCCGATCGAACAAAACCAAACGTACACCTTTGGTTTTTCCGTTTTGTATTCGATCATCACTTGGTGATTATTTGTTTGCTCGTTGATTGATTCAAGAGAACAAGAAGATCGTTTGTTTATTCACTACTAGTACTAGCATACCTCGTCATTTGCTAAGAACGTATAGTGTGTGGAAGCTTAGAGGAATCATACTTTTGATTCTAGTGGTTACGCGTTGTATTATACACACGCGTATAAAGAAGACGGTGTTTACGGTTACCTATAACGGTGTATCGTTTCGTGCTAAAAGGTACATGTTTTCTATCTTGTTAATTATTGTATTCTACATGTGATCATTTATTCCGCTGCGTACTCGTGATAATAATATAATTAATTAGATTATAAAACCCAATAACATTTAGGGTTTGTTTTATTTGATTTTCGGTTGGATCTGGTCAAATTCGGTTCTAACCGAATTCGGTGAAAACCCTAGTTTCACCTTCTGATTTTCGGTACCAAGTACAAGTGAGGTTTTGGGTATATTATTCAGAGGTGTTTGGTATACAAGAGTTGTTTAGGTTATACGTGAAGTTGGACTAGCATCTGGGCGCATTCGTTGGACATGTTTGTGTGAGCACTCGTAGAGGTGACATCTTAGTCACTTTGTTTCATTAGCATTTGATTCATCAAGAGGTTAGGTTTCTTTTCCCTTTTGTTTATTTATTGTGTGTTAATCATATGTACCAAACATGATCCATATCCGCTGCGTACTCGTAGTGTTAATGGTTAACTAGTTCTTAAATCCCAACAGTGGCATCACGAGTCAACTCGTTTGGTGTTTTATGGGTTACACACATATTAAACACGCTAAGGCTGCATGAAATCTTGTTTATTTATTGTTTTATTGGAAAATTATGGCAACGACATGCAATCCTTGCCATAAATAATGAATAAACACCTAGAATCAATACTAATGTTACTTGATAATAGAAGAATAGATTAAAATTAAATGTTAATTAAGCTGCCATGTTATTCTATTCCTGATTTATCTCGGCCTTAAGACTCACGCAATCATGTTATATGATGGATGTGACGATCTAGGTACTTTAGCAGAAAACCTAGTGAGAGTCTTATGGTTCTCCGATTAAGGAATACTCTTTTGAGAACTCGAGGCATTATCTGATTTACTGCTTTCAGAGTCTGTCTTCACTTCTACTGTAATTTTCTGTCTGTTTTAATTGCTTATACGTGATATGCCATGTGATGCTCAATATTTTCAAAATATACTTTATGAAACTCTTAAAAACGGACTTATACTTATAGAGAAATTTGGATTGAACATGTCTAATATTACACACATAAGCATACTCCTTGTGACTAGTTATGTGTTATTTGCGAAACGGGGGTTTTTGGACAAATTTAATACGGACATTAAACTATGAAATTTGATTTCTAGTGTAATCTTAGTTTTTTATTGCCAATATGGTTGAATGATCTTTAATCTTATCCCAGCCCCACTACATGCTTCGTCGGCATAATGAAGGATTATTGGAAATACTTGTGTCCTTCGACCATGTAGGAGTACAATATAGGGTTTGATCAATTTGTAATTCCACTATATTGGTAACTATAAAACTAATGTTAACAAAAGGGGTTTCTTAACATATAATAGCATCATTAGTCAATTGGAAGTACGGCTCACCCATTATGGACAAATTATAAGAGAAGTTTAAGGCGGGTGTAACTAAGGTTCCTCAAAAGAAGTCAGGTTTTTAATACGCTCCGCGCTGACCTGTTTCTCCGCTTCTTTATATGCGCCAAAGTGGAGCTACCGAGACATTTGACAACAATGATGTCTATACCAAAAGGTTAACAAAATGTTTTCCTAGCTTTGTGCTCAATTGTTTTGCATGCTTCTTGTACACGATTTTTGTCACATTTATGTGTATATCCCTATGTGAAATTTTAAGTCTATCCAGCCTAAATTAAGAACACTTGCACAATTGGATTGACCCCTCTCTGGTCAGAACCTCAGGGCACTCATCCAAACCCATGGCGAATTTTTTTTCATAGGTCAGATCTATGTCAATTTTCGCACGTTCTTTTTTGGTCGACTTAAATCTAGTTACCTGGTTAGACCTCAGACCCGAGGCATAAGATGAGACCAAATATGCTTTTGACATTACTATATGAGTTACTAATGTCATCAATCTCATAAAACTAAGAGTTGCATTCTATGCAATTAAACCTCTCGCTTTAACTCTTGCCCCACTGTGTTACACCTTTGTCAGAAACATCCGTAATAAGTGGGAGGTCAAGTTGGATCTTAATCTTATTAGTAATTAATTGGGTAGTTAATTCTTTTAAGAATTTAATTATCGACAATACTAATATTTGAACTTTTTCTAATTGTAGATGACAACCTCGTCAGCTAACAATTCGGTCTTTAGGGGTTTCTTCGAGAAATAAAAACTGACTGGACCCAACTTTATTGATTGGTATCGACAACTTAGGATTGTAGTATCAATTGAGGATAAGTTGAGTTATCTAGAGCAGCCAATTCCTCCTGCTCCTGTCGCTCTGGAGGGTCAGCTAGTTGCTCCTGAAATCATTGCAGCTCATACTGCTTGGATTAAAGGATCAAAAGAGATTGTTGGACTCATGCTCATGACCATGGAACCAGAGATCCAACAAAATCTAGAAAACCTTCATGCTCATGAGATGTTACAGGAGTTAAAAACTTTGTTTTCTCAACAAGCATAGCAGGAGCTTCTTCAGGCTGTGCGAGAATTTCACTCTTGCAAGCAGGAAGAAGGGCAGTCTGTTAGCTCTTATGTTCTGAAAATGAAGGGCTATATAGACAATCTAGAGCGTTTGGGGCACCCCGTGTCACTTAACCTTGGAGTGAGTCTCATTTTGATCTCACTGCGCAAGGAATTTGACAGTTTTGTGCAGAATTACAACATGCACAGCATGGGGAAGACAATTAATGAGTTGCATGCTATGCTAAAGCTCCATGAGCAAACTCTGCCCAAAAACAACGCACCTGCTCTTCATGCTATTCGAGCAGGTAAGGTCCAGAAAGGCAACAATAAGCACAAGAAACCGCAACCCCAATTGGCTGCTAGGGGACAAAATCAAGGGAAGGGGAAGAATAAGCTCGCTTATGCTCCCAAGCCTAAGATTCCCCCTCCACCCAAGAGGGAAGATCCTGCTAAGGACTCTATCTGTCATCAATGTGGTGAGACAGGGCACTGGAAGAGGAACTGTCCTCAGTATTTAGCCGAGTTGCTGAAGAACAAGAAGCTATCTCAGGGAGCTAGCGGTTCAGGTATCTTCACAATAGAACTCTATACTTTTCCTAATAAATCTTGGGTTTATGATACTGGTTGTGGCACTCACATCTGTAATACAACTCAGGGGCTAAGGGGAAGTAGGAAACTGAAGCCAGGCGCTTTAAGCTTGTACGTGGGCAATGGTCAGCGTGCAGAAGTTGAAGCAATTGGATCCTATCATTTATCTCTCCCTAGCGGATTAGTTATTGTTTTGAACAATTGTCATTATGCTCCCTCTATTACTAGAGGGATTATCTCAGTTTCCCCAGTTTTGTTACGATAGATGGATTAATGTAACCGCTTCGTGGATAATTCAATTCAAGTTTCTAGGAATAACATGGTTTATTTTAGTGCTGTCCCACGGGATGGTATTTTTGAAATTGATTTGTCTGATTCTTATACAAATGTTAGTTCTATATATGCTTTAAGCAACAAAAGATCCAAGTCTAACTTGGACTCTGCTCTCTTGTGGCATTGTCGTCTTGGACACATTAGCAAGAAACGCATTGAGAAGTTGCAACATGATGGACTTCTCAATTCAACTGACCTTAGGGCTTTTGAAAAATGCGTCCCTTGTATGTCTGGAAAGATGGCAAGAAAACCTTACACACATCAAGTGGAAAGGGCCAAAGATCTACTTGGACTAATACACACCGATGTATGTGGCCCATTCAAGATCGTGTCAAGACAAGGAGCAAGCTACTTCGTCACTTTCACTGACGACTTTAGTCGTTATGGTTATGTTTACTTGTTAAAGCATAAACATGAAGTGTTTGAAACTTTCAAAGTGTTTCAAAAGGAAGTAGAAAATCAACTCGGTAAGACCATAAAATTGCTACGTTTTGATCGTGAGGGCGAGTATATGAGTCAAGAGTTTTTGGATCATCTAAAGGATCATGGGATTATCGCCCATCGTACTCCTCCTTACACGCCACAACACAATGGTGTGTCAGAGAGGAGAAATAGAACCCTACTAGATATGGTTCGATCCATGATGAGTCAAACAACGCTACAAGCTCCGTTTGGGATTATTCTCTGAGACTTGCTGCACGAATTCTCAATATGGTTCCAACTAAGAAAGTGAAAAGACACCAAACGAAGTATTGGCATGGAAAAGCCCCTAAGGTTGTCTTACTATAAAAAGGTCTAGTGTTGGAGGCACTTGTTTAATTGAGATACCTTACCAGCCTGACAAGTTAAAAGCCCAGGTCCTATTAAGTGTATCTTTTGTAGATACCAAAGGAAATGAATGGGTTATTCCTTCTACTATACTACCCACCCGAGAACAAAAGTACTAGGATGCTCGGCGGAAAGAAAAAAAAATGGCTTTTTAATTCCTAGATAATAGTCCTATAACTCAGAAGCAAGTGGAGTCTAGAAGATCTTGAAATTATTCAAGAGAAGATACGCCATCCTTCTGTAGACACTCAGATCACTCATGAAGAGTAATGATGCTAAGAAACAATGATACCTCAAAGTGCTATCAATCCCATTTCGTAAGGTCCACAAGGACACTGCCATCCTACAATCAGATTATGTTATACAATCGATGCTGAAGAGCATGAGTTAGGGGGAATCTTGGTAAATCTCTAACTATAATAAAGCTGTATTGTAGACCCTGAGTATGATAAATGGCTGAAAGCTATGAATGTGAAATGCAATCCATGAAAGACAACGAAGTTTGGGACTTAGTTTTGTTCTACCTCTAACGGCAAAACCGTTGTAGCAAGTGGCCTCTCAAGATGAACCAGGCTATGGATGAGCTGTACCACACCTATAAAGCGTCGTTTGTACCGAAGGGCTATACTCAAACCCCAGGGATTGATTATGAGGAAACCTTCTCTCCTGTTGCAGACATTAGAGCTATTAGGATTCTTATAGCCATAACAGCGTTTTATGACTATGAGATTTGGCAAATGGATGTCAAAACTGCCTTCCTCAATGGATATCTCTCTGAAGAGGTCTACATGGAGCAACCTGAAGGTTTTGTCAATCCAAAATATCCAAACCGAGTATGCAAGCTGAAGCGTTCCATTTATGGGCTTAAGCAAGCATCAAGGCAATAGAATAAATGATTTGATGATGAAATAAAGAAATTTGGTTTCACTCAAAATCGTGATGAGCCATGTGTATATCTAAAAGCTAGTGGGAGTAATGTCACTTTCCTAATCTTGTATGTCGATGACATATTGATCATGGGAAACAACATTCCAATGTTACAAGATGTAAAATCCTACCTTGGAAGGTGTTTTGCTATGAAAGATTTAGGTGAAGCTGCATATATTCTTGGAATCAAGATCTACAGAGATAGATCATGGCGCTTAATTAATTTGTGTCAAAGTACTTATATCAAAAAAATATTAAAGCGATATCACATGGAGAATTCCAAACGTGGAAGTATCCCCATGCAAGAAAAGCTTAGATTGAGTAAATCACAAGGTGCTTCAACACCTGCTGAATTGAAGCGCATGCAAAATGTTCCATATGCCTCGGCTGTGGGTTCAATTATGTATGTTGTGAGATGTACTCGTCCTGATGTTGCGTTCGCTCAGAGCATAATAAGCCGATTTTAACAGAATCTATGTGATCTTCACTGGACTACTGTTAAGAACATTCTGAAGTATCTCAGGAATACTAAGGACATGTTTCTAGTTTACGGAGGTGACATAAAACGAGAGCTCAGGGTTTCTTGCTACACTGATGTTGGATATCTGACGGATGCTGATGACCTCAAGTCTCAGACTGGATATGTGTTCGTTTTAAATGGAGTGTTGTTTTGAAAGGAAGAGTGCTAAGCAGAAGCATTTTCCACTATTTCAACGTAGAAGCTGAGTATATTGCTGCTTATGATGCTTCTAAGGAAGCTGTTTGGGTTAGGAAATTCATTTTTGGGCTTGGTGTTGTTCCCACAATTGAAGAACCCATTAATATGTATTGTGATAATACTGGAGCAATCACTATAGCTAATGAATCTGGAATCACTAAAGGTGCTAGACATTTTCGTGCCAAAGTTCATTGCCTTCGTGAAGTTATTGAATTTGGTGACATAAAATTAGAAAAAGTTCACACATATGACAACTTAGCTGATCCTTTTACTAAAGCATTGGCTTTTCTAAAGCATTCAGAACATACTAAGAATATTGGAATGCTTCCAGCTAGTAGTCTCATGTAAATCTGTGTTTATTAGTTATTTGGATAATTGGGATTGTAAGACAATTTTATTTTCTGATGAATAAAGATACGAGGTATTTGTTTTCACTCATATAAAATTGTTTATCCTATATTTGCATATTTAATCCTTGAATGATTTATCATTCTAAATATGTCTATTGTCGGTTAACAGTATGGGAGTATTTGTTGGGAATTATATTTGAGTTGATAAGACAAAACAAGAATGAAACAAGATAAGTCGTCATTGTAGAAGTCTTCAAAAGATAAGAATTGGAAGATTCTCTCAGATTTGCTCAAAGATAAAGATAATATTTAATTGATTTTCTTATTAATTATCTTTATTAATTTCCATGTAAACCTTGACTCCTTATACTATAAAAGGAGGTCTAAGGTATGTAGTTTTATGCATCCATCATAGTTAGATCTCTCCCAATGAGAGTCTAGACACACAAAGAAATCGTGTGTATTAGTAGTTAGTTTATTAGATAGTTGGTGTAGCCTCATTTATCCTAATCAAATATAAAGTGTGTGTGTACACATTTGTATAATTAGTGTAGATGTCTATAATGTTTAGCCTCAAGGATCTTTGATCCCTGTTACTAGTTAGAGTAACCGATCTATTCTGATCAAATAGTATTTGGGGCCGTGTTGATTAATAAAGAAAAACCTTGAAGTAACTTTGATTTATGTTTATTATTTTACATAGACTTTAGATAAAACACATAATCCGTCTTCATTGATATCCGTCACGGCTCCCGTCCAATCTTCATACCCTAGGACCTGAAATTACATGCTAAAAGTCAACACAAAGGTTGAGTGAAATCATAGGTTTATCGGTAAAAAGGGTGGACCACAAGATCGAAGTAATAGTAGACTCTGAAACACATTCAGTAGTCCAAAACGTTTATTATTGCACTAAGCTCATGACCCCGAAGCCTTAACTAGATTTGTGCCCCAATCAGAATATTCGGATGCTTGCCAACAACCTTAAACACCTCTCAATGTTAAATCACCTTGATCAAACTAGTGACCCAAAGAAGAGGGGATTGTCAGTCCCGATAGATCTATCCACAACACTCGCGCTTACTACAATAGCAATTAACGGTTCATGATAAATAGGGACTTCACGGCAATAAGGTAACTTAGCAATAATATTCAGGCAGAAATCTGGATAGCATACACTTTGTAAACATTTTGAAAACACTTAGAAAAACACTTGTGTCCAAAATTAAAAACAAGCAATGTAATTCACCCCGTAGATTTTGTAAAACAATCACGTAGTAAAAAGGGGGCTATGAACTCACCTCGAGTGAATGGTAATCAACAAGTATTCACAATAGAAAAATGTGTCACGAAGGAATCCGAAGGCAACCTAATCCAATATAGGTCGTATAAGTACTAAAACACTTTTGGAAGTTATTTAAAAGTCATATAGCTCATCATAACGATCGGTTATCGAGCTATCATAATAAGATGTCAAGTAGTGACTATGAGGACTAGGACACTTTACAAATCGTAATCCAATAACTCTTCGATAAGCCAACCCCGAAGAGGCTCATTATGAAACTCCCTAGTATATAGTACTTTGATAACTAATATCACATAAAAACTATATAGCTACATCACCATCTAATCGTTTAGTGAAATTATATTTATCAAAGTAAAACGTTATATGTGTACTTTTTTAGTAAAACTGGCGTAAACTTCCTCGTTTAGTCCGTTTCTTTCGTTTCTTACGTCCACGCCTTCGTATTAAGACGAGTTATCAAAATATAACATTTTCAAAATTTGAGTTTTTCTGATGAATAGTGATTTTACTGTTCATAACAGTTATATATTTATTTTTATAGATTTAGTTATCGTAAATCTCGTAAATGTCGTAACTTATTCGTTTTAACTCCGTTTTTAGCGATTCTTTCGAGTACGTTCTCGTATTTAAAAGTTTTATCATATTAATGATGTTTTAAAAATATAAGTTTCTGTGGTGAATAGTAATTTTTATAAAAATAGTTTTATAAAAGTATATATTTAACGTAAACTTGAAATCGTCGTATCTTTTTCGTTATAAATCGGTTTTTCGAGTTTCTTATCATTTTGGAATCGTCATGAGGTGTACTATCTTTCTAAGGTGTTAAACCTACTGTCTAAAACACGAAATCCAACAGTCCCTTTTGAAATCTTTAGGTGTGCTCATTTTTATAACTTGTTTTCTATACTTTTCAACTTAATAAATACCACAAGTTATCCAATACTTATTATATACTTGTCTTACATTTTATAAAGTTCATGATCCATATTTATATAGAAGTTATCCACAAGTTATCCACTTTTACTAGTTAAACATATCCTAAGTGGTGATTTAGTTATATAGAACATGTAAACACATAAAAATGATAAAAGTAAAGACATGAAGGGTTTTAGATAACCTTAAGGTGATAAATGATGATGAGAAATATAATCTAAACCCTTGTTTAGATTTTTAAACCAAGCTTGCAAGATTAGAAACCTTAATTTCCCAAGAAACCCTAATTTCACTTTCTTTGCTTCAACACTTGAAAATACTTAACCTAACCTTCAAACCATCTTAGTAGGTCTTAGATATGTTGTGTGTATGCTTGTATAAGTGGTAGAAAAATTTGTATGGATTGTTTGTTTGGTGTGAGAGTGAGCCGTGGGCTAGAGGGAGAGACAAAGAGAGTTTGTGAAGTTTTTTGGTTAATGAAATGAGATGTGTGTGATAAACTAACTAGTGCATGCCTTATATATCACTAGGACTTAGTCAAAGATTGTAAGTATTAGTCTTGGGACAAGATGAGGCTTTTAGGGAAGTCTTGGTCAAGACTACTATACATGGCTAGGTAATAAAGAGTCTTGGTTGTACAAGGTCCTAGCTAAGTGTTTGTGTGCTCATGGTTCCATAATATGGGAAGCATCCTACGAAAATAAGGAGGGGGAGTACTAGATTATTATTTTGATGTCTTGTAAAATATCATGTATTAAATTGAAGATATAAGTTGTAGTTTTTATCATAAAGGTAAAACTTGTAATGTGTATGATCTAGCTTATTTATTTTATGCACAATATGACTAACAATGTTAACATGGGTGATATTTTATAAAAACTTTGGGTATTTGTTGAAGCGTAGATTAATTTTGATGGTTCCGGGTATGCCTAAACGTATTAAATTGCGAAACGTAAACGTTTTACGTAACCGATAAAAATAAAACATAATAAGTAAATTATTACTTTAGTAATAATAATATAATGATTACTTGACGTAAACTTAAATTTGTTTGGTGCCCGTTTACGTTGATTGGTGATTCTTAATTTACGCGATTTAACTTAACTATTAAAATTAAAAGCGAACGCGTACGAGAAAAAAAATAATTAGTAAAATATATGACGTCGTAAATGACCTGAAAATACAGAATGTTACAGTCTCCTCCGGTTAGAAGAGCCTTGTCCTCAAGGCTCAAGTTACGGCACTTGAGGAAGGTACGGGTTCGGAGAAAAGATTCGGATATTTCTTTCCGAATTGGTCTTCACGTTCCCAAGTGTACTCAGCTCCTTGCCGAGAGTTCCAACGAACTTTGACCAATGGGATTCTTCTTCGCTTCAGCTTCTTCACATCTCGCTCTACGATCTCAATAGGCTCTTCGACAAATCGCAGATTTTCATCAATCTCGATCTCATCCAAAGGCACCTGAACATCTGGCTCAGCCAAGCATTTCTTGAGGGTTGACAAATGAAACGTGTCGTGGACACAGCTTAGCTCCTGGGGTAACTTCAGCCGACACTCCCAACGTCAGGTCGCAGCGGAAAGGTAACAATGGGGTGCTACGTCAAAGTATAAAAATCAAGATATAGAAAACGACCTTAAATGGAC
>BQNB010026424.1:21110-58614 GCA_026074375.1 Tanacetum coccineum | reverse complement strand
CCCCGATGGGGATGGGGACGGGGATGGGGATGAGGCTGAGAAACGGGGATGGGGATGGTAAATACGATCCCCGAAATTCCCCGACCCATTGCCATCCCTATATATATATATATATATATATATATATATATATGTTAATTAGGTTTGCATGTCTGAGTATGCTTTTGATATACTAGCATCTTATATTATTATTTCACTTTAAGAAAAATAGCTTATATCTTCGCGACGATCGATACATCGTTTATGTTAACAAAAAATAGTTTCGTTTTTGAGTTGCCAGGAGAATAAATTTCATTCAATAGGAAATACTGAAATTATAAATATATACAATCAGTAGAATTGTTTGATTATTTTATTGTTAAAAATATTATTAAAATATTAGCTGGTGCTTCCCTATTATACCCGATCCACTAGATGTGTTTGACCTTTTTTTTCTTTTATGTGTCTCTTTTTTTAATGGTGTGGTAGATAAGAGAGCTTTTTTAGCTCCTGTGCCGGGTTGGATTGGGGAAGCATTACGCTTTGTAGATTACTCGGTCGAACATTAAATCAAAGGCATTCGTTAATGGTGTGTGGCGTTGGTGGTAGGCGTGTGATGCTGGTCACTCTAGATGGGCGATTTGTTTTGTATTGGGGATTTGCGTGGTGTTTGCAGTCTACTTTCGCGACTGCTAACGCCATTTTGTTGGCTTGGTTTGGAATCACTATTGCTTTTTGTTTTACGTGTTTGCGGATGATGATGGGGAAAGCGACCCGTATCTTGGCAGGGCATCACGAAGCTGTGTTTGCAGCCATGGCGGGTCACATACCCTTTTATCCGATTCCCAACTCGCAAGGCTAAACTAAACGCAATATGTTGTTATAGTAATTTGTTTACTGATAACGTATGTAAGGTTTGTGGGACATAATAATATTCAGCCTCATCTTCCACTGATAACGTATGTAAGGAAAAAGGAAAAGAAATGATGCTGGTAGTTCAACTTCACTTATTTTTCTTTATTACAATTGGCTTAAATGAGAATTCTTTTTATTATTTGCATCGTGGCGGGGCAAGATCAATAAGCTTGCAGCCACGGTAAATATATTCTTTTTTCCGGTTGTTCGCCTATTTGATAATACCTATTTATGAAATTACTTTGAATATATTATAGGCGATGAAGATACTTATGTTGTTGTGCGTTCGTGCCATGTGAAACTGACTCGTATCTTGGCAGGGCATCGCCATCAAAATGGTGTATGTAGCCATGGTGAGGCGAATGACCTTTTACCTGGTCCGCACTCGAAAATCTGAGCCAAATAAGTAACTAACAGAGCATATGAAGCGATTGTTTGATCAAATAGCAGAACTGGAAGAAGCTCTTTACAACATTCAGTTTGAACAACATTGGTTACAAGATGAGAATAATCGCCAGCCAGTTGGTATATATTTCACAGTGTGTTTTAAGAAAACACGTATATCTTGACTTTTGAGGTTTATATATTAACAGTTGGTATTTACGAAACAACATGGTAAACTATTTCTACTGGGGTTCGTTGGCTTTTGAACAAAGTGTTGTTGAACTACTGCAAAGTGTTGAGAATCAAAGTGTTCTATAACAGTTTGCTGAAAGTTTACCATGTTGTTTCGTAATATGAAAGTGTTGCAAGCTGATAATGATCGACGCAACACTTTGAAAGTTTACCAGTAATGGAACCATATAACATTTTCCTGAAAGTTTACCATGTTAATACCAGTAAGAAAAGTTTACCATTTTATGCGACTAGAACGATGGTAATAAAAGCTGACTTTTCTTTGTATCGGCTCATACAATGTTGGCGGAACTTTGTTCTCAGTTTGATGCGTTAGGTTTGAAATTATAGAAGTGACCACGGACCGAAATTGCTTTTCCAGCAAAGCACTTGAGAAAATATGCATATCGTTAATATATAATGTTTTGGATACAGGTGTCTTTATGCGATCCATTTTTTTGGGCACACATGATGTTTTATAAACATTTTGAGTTCTGTATGGATGATGGGATTATATGATTTTGTGCAGTCACAATTTGTTAGCGCGTGATCAAGGTGTGGTTGTAGCTGTGGAGTACGATCGCAGACAGTTTTATGGAAGGTTACACCACTCTGCTTCCAAGTACCCGATCTACATGACTCACACAACTTTGATCTGTTTATTTGGTAATATGGCTTACGTAATTTTTTCGTTATTTTTTATTGGTATGTGTAGCTTTACAGTTTTGGTAATATTGTAGTGACGAGTGAACATGGCTGCAAGTCCACAAAATGTTGAATTAGAAACAACAAAGTTCTTGCATAAGCTTACTCAGAAATCAACAGTGGAGCCGACGAAGTTGCCTACTATATTACACATGGTAACTCACCTTTATCTGAAGTAACTGTCTTTTATATCATTAAATCATTCAATTTGAAACTCTCTACTGAGTTGTTATATTGTGTCCTTGATTGGAGGTAAACAGATGTCTTTTACATGTCGTTTTAAATAGAGGCTGCAGATTGCAGAATCCGCGAAAGATATGTCGTACAAAAAAAGCCCCAAAGGCGACAAAAGGTGCTGAAAATGCGAAGCGCGAGACGTATTCTAAAATCACTAGTTAATTGTAGTCTTACTATGCATATAATAAGTTATAAGTACCTGTGATACATTGTGTGATAGAATATATATGTTGGATAAGATTAAACGAAACACATTTTAGCATAACTATGTGATCGCTCCGAGCCATGAGATGGGGTACACCACCACTATGTTGTTAGATTCATTTATTAGCATTTTAGAGGATCTAAAAGCACACTTCATTTAAAGGTAGGAGATCTTTGATGGTTTGAAACCAAATCCTAAATATATGAATGATTGTCGTTCTAGGGTGTTTGGATCACGCTACTGTAGAAATAAGAATATGGTGTGTTTGGATTAGGCTCCTATAGATTTATGAATGAGGTACATTAGGATTAGACTATTACAGAAGTGCGGGATGAGGTAACTGCAGATATAATGTATATGCGGATTAGGCTACTGTTTTGACCCGTATTATAATTTACCCGTTTTAGCCCGTTACACAGTATGCAAATTTTTGTGGTTATGGACACAAATGACTAATTTGCTTTAAACATAATTTGGGGTTTATGTACATATTTTCCCATGTAATGTCTGTTACAATGTGGACCAAAAGATGGGCGCTTTTGGGTTAAGAATGAAATGGGTGTCGCATTTTTTCTAACGCTATTTCGGTTTAAATCATCCGATTCCACAAAGAACATAGTATACAAAGACTTTTTAGAAAAGATACAACACACATCATTACCTTAACACATTTTGTCTTCTTTTATTATTTTTTTTCTTATAATCTTTAATAATTTTTTTGGTTTTTTCAAGGCATCTAAAATTTTCACCATTTTATCCTACAAGTGTATGGTATAATATGAGTATCCTTCTTTTCATTTCAATACCGTAATGCAACATTTTCTAATAGCCTTCTTACAACTTCTTTTATACTTTACTATAATTCATTATCTATTTTTTTACTTCTCTAATAATTCATCTATTTTTTCAGGTTTTCTATTCCAATGGAACTATCAACCATCGCTCAGCTAACCAAAACCTCAAACAACAAGATACTAGAAGCTAAGGTGTACAGAAAATAGGTTGCAAAAACCCTCCCGCAGATGACTCCTTACTCATATACATATAACAATAAACAAGTGTCCACAGGGAAATGCTATACAATCTAACATGAATCTTAAAGATCTTGATTACTTCAATCCTAAGTTGCAAATTGGAACGGACTACAGAATTTCCAACTTTATCTGTGAAGCTACAAGCAACTATCAGCAAACCTTGAAAAATAAAACCAGCTTACGGTTCGGAAAATACACAACTTTTGATACCATACCGGCAGCCACGTTTCCAAACCACTACTTTGAATTCATTAGCTACAATCAGTTAGAATCAAAGCTACCGAAACCTGATGAAAATAACAATATGCATTACCCCGTTCTAATAGGTAACTTCCTCCTATAGTTAGCTGTAAACCTTAACACAATCACCCCTCTAATTTTCCCTCTTTTGTAGACTACATTGGATGCGTCCGATCAGTTGGCGATATAAGTATAAACATCATTGACACAGACTACCAACTAGCTGCAACCCCGGCTACATACTACTATCTGAACCCAAAGATTCTAGAAGCGGAAGGATCACGTGCTCTGTAAGCTGTCAATTCTTTTAGTCTTAAAACAATAATAAACAAAACCACACTCATAATATACACTGATGCATGTACAAAGCAATGTACCAAGTAACGCTGCCACTAACAATCCGTAAGGCCCCATATGAAGATGCCACTCAAGAAAAGCTTAGAAACAGATACTCGCTCAAAACTATAATGGAACAGAATCCTGACACCTACAGGGTATCTTCTTAAACATAAAACTTTGAAATTTTTTCATCAAATGCAAAAACTAACAGACGCAATTACATGTAAACACAACAGGGTTATAAGATTCACCGCCCAAGCCAAATTCACAGGCATTAACCAACAAGAATGGTACTATGAATAATGTCATTAATGTAGCAAAACAAAAGCTATCATTCGAGAAACTAGTTACACATGTTTAGACTAGGCCCAACAACCAGGGCCCGTTTTTCTGGTACTCTATAATCTCAATCTAAAAACAATATAAGACACCTACAATATAACACAATGTATGATTTCCTTAACAATACATGTACAAGTTCCATGGGTTCTATCACCGGATCTACTGCAATAGACCCTCTCCGTTTTTAAATAACCAAGCAGCCAGACAGAATCACCGAACACTATTGCCTTAACCTGGTAGAAAAGTACAAGCTGGCAGACCCTGCAAAAGTACCACCTGAAGTCTTAGCAATAGAAGGCAAAAGATGTGTTTTCCAATTCCACTTCAACACAGTAGGCAACATGACAGACCTCACTCTTGACGACATCTTCGACATCACAAATGGAAATGAAAGCACAAGTACCAGCAGTCACAAAACAATCCCAGGTAACTGTATTGATCTCTTTATTTTTATTCGCGTGCCACATATGTATGTAACCACACTTTTGAATGCCTAAAAAACATAAACACCACCATCAAGCCCCACTGCAACCACAAATCCAGCCAACAAAGAAGATCAAGGATACCGAGCAATTAGCCAATCTGCAAAAAGAGCCCTGTTCCAGCAGCCGTCCATCGAAACAAAGAAACCGAAGAAGGACTAAAAGCTCAACATCTAACTCAGCAATAAAAAATGTAAGTTTCACAATTTATTTTATTCCTAAATAACCTCTTTATACTTTTTGGCTAATGTTATTTTATTAAAAGTTCAAGATACAATTTAAAACAGAAATGGCAAAAATGTAAACCGAAACAGATTTAAAGACAAAACAAATAGAGCTACTATAAAGAAAGAAGAAGTAGAAAGGTGGCTCAAGTATAAAAGTACACTAATTTTTCTAAAAATCTTTTAAAAGTTTGCATACAAGTCAACAAGATTACTAGTACGTATCCAATGCTTATTTATTTTCATTTATATCAAATTTGAGAAACAAATGTAGGATGATGAATACCTTGAATGATTTGAAAAAGTATGATTGTTGCTTCTGACCTATATAATACAAACATCCATCTAATACATATTCTTCTCTTTTTCTATAACAGGAACAATGCATATGAGAAGAAGAACCTACCTTTTGAATGATGTCCGACTGCAGCAGAAGACTTAACAAAAAGAAGAAAGCTCAAGTTTTTGATAAAATGTACTGCTGCTAAGCTAGATTTACTCCCTCTATAAACACAACTTAACTAGGCTATATTAGTACTCCGTCTACTATGTAAACACAACTTAAGTACCTATCGTACGAATTTCTATAAAATTTCAAAACAACGGTATAACAACCCGCAATTTTCATAAATGTAAATATCCATCTATTAAGTTAGATGATGTACAATCTATCAGTTATATATGAACTCACCTTTTTCAGGGAAATTTTTCGCTTTATTACATTACATTACTTACTTTGCCAATATCTCAATGTGCAACATTTCTTGCATAACTAAAGTTAACGGGCTCAGGCAACCTACATATGAAAATCCTATCTTCATATATGTCAAGAAATCATCATAATATATCAAGTCAATATCATAATATCATTTTTACAAAGTACATTATTCCTATAATGTACCATTCGCAACGTTATATCAAAACGGGCTTTAAACCGTTATCGGATGCCTCTAAACCCTAATTCCATGAAGGATTAACATCTAAAGTGAATGCACAAGCTACTAAAGCATATGTACAAGCAATATAACATCTCATTTGAAATATAAAATCTCTTCAACTCAAAGTACAAATCTCTAAAAGCTCAATGTACAAGTCCAGTAGCATGATCTCCTAAAAAGTCGTTTTAACCTTCCGTTTCATTCTAATTTCTTCACCACCACTTGTGTACAAGCTACTACACTCATTCTACAATGTATAAACCCTAAATATTCTATTCATAAGCTTTCATACATCTTTTTATACTCAAAACCCTAATTCAAAACCCTAAACCCTAAAACCGAGCTAGTTTCTAAATCATGACCCGTTTCTTGATTTTTATCCATTGTAAACTCAAAAAAACTCTTAAATAAGTTGTAATAACATAAATTACAACATTTTCAATCATATTCCATCATCATTTCATCATTCTACTTCAATTACACAAGAAATAAATCCAGGAAACCCTAATTGTACCCTAATTGTGATTTTGACCCGTTTACTCATTTTCAGACCATCTCATTCTCAAGTAAGCAACCAAGAGTCATTGTAAACCCATAAAATGAGTTTAAAAACCTTTATCCATCATTAACCATCCTTTCTTCAACAATGTACGAGAATTACAAAGCTAGAAAACCCTAAAAGCCTTATATGAACCCTAATTCCAAGCTACGGCTTATTCTTTCAATTTCAACCCATTTTAACTAAAACCAACGATCAAACTTCATTGATAATACTTTATTTAAGCTCTAGGATCTGTATTCCATCATTCCTAATCAAGAGTATGCAAAATATAAACCAAGAAAGTCAAGAAAACCCTAAACGTGCCCTAATCAAACCCGTGACCTCATTTCTTCAATTCTAATCCGTTTTAACCCAAACCAATTGCTAATCTTTGCTAATACTTCCTATATCAGACCTTGGCTACATATATTAACTATCCTTAATCATTTATACACGAAATAAAGACTTGAAAACTTGTGAAAACCTAGTCGAACCCTAAAACAGACCCGAACCCTTTCATACTCAATTTTGACCAATCTTTTTGCAATCAAGCACCTCCATGACTAAGCTACTTCATTCCTAAGCAGCTTACAAGCACCTCACACAAATATCTTTACCTTATATAGTTTAAAAATGGCACATGGTCTTCCTTTTTCTTCTTGTTTAGCCGCGGCAAGAAATGAGGTATACACCTCACCAAAGCTAGTTTCTAGCTTAACCAACACACCTACTAGCCCCTCCTCATCATCCTATAGGTCTCTTATGTGTCCTAACCAGATCATACAAGATCCTTGAAGCTTAAGGGTCATTTTACCTATAAATAGCAACCTAAACTCTTCATTTTTCTTCATCCCCCACTTCCTCCTCTATAACCCTTACATAGAAGCAATACTTTGCTCTAATAGATCCTAAGTGATCTTAAGAAGGCTCAAGTACAGAAAGGAAGCAAAAGAAACCAAGAAACGAAGCCCGTGAGTCATTATTCTAGGCGTACGAAGCTAAAAGTCCCAATTCTGACCCGTTTCTAAGCTATAAGCTCAAGACCAGGTTCTCTAAGCTTATATTCTGTATTCATACCTTTATAATGTTCATATGATCATGCTAAAATCATAATATAAAGCTTTGAACTCAAAAACCTATGTGTTATACCTTTTTGATCCAAAACCGTACACCCGAAACCCTAATTTCATGTTTTTGCTTAATCTATAAGCTAAGCTTGTAAACTATTGTTATAATCTATCCCAATAAGCTTAACTAACATTAAAATAAGTGCTTTGATAAGTCATGAAAGAATTTGAGCTTAAAACCCGCGCGTTTTCATTTTAAAACCCTAATATGACCCGTTTTGCTTCCTAGCTTAACGAATCGTTAATTTAAACTTGCGTTGTGTTAAATCTTCATATTTTAGTTTATTATAACTTATAAATGTCTATTGAAATGTTAAAATAAGCTTGCATGGCAATTTGGACATGTTTTGTAAAAATTATCCATGCAAGGGGTATATATCGTAACTTTCAGAAACTTATAACTAAAAGGACTAAAAGTGTCATTTTATCAAAGTTATAACTACAAGGGTCTATTATGTCACTTTTTAAAGTACAAGGTTTACTTGGTATATCTTTTAAACTTGAGGGACCAAAGTCGTAAAAGTGCAAACTCCAAGGGTATATTCTGCCACTTTTCAAACTCAAGGGTCTAAAATGTAACATTTTGAAAAAGTATAAAAACACATTCAAAACATTACAAGACATAACTTTAATTAACGCTTGACGTGCTTAACATTTCCAGATATTGAATAAAATGCTTAAAACTGCTTATGTTATAACTATTATATCATTCATCATCGATGTGCTTTCAAAAATCATGTCCCGGATTCATATCATACCACAATACTAGGGAGCTTCATATTAAGGAGTTTCATCTTGGTATTACGTTCTGACTGAGTTGTTGGGTTTACGATTTAAAGTGCCCTAGCTCCTCAAACGTTTACTGAATGACTTCTGAATTATGATGGCCCGAACGGTGTTATGATAATTTTAATATCAAAACCGACATCAATGTAAAATCTTACATATTCAATCAAACTAAGACTTGACATATATTACCCCAGGTTGCCCGTGACGAAGCCGTTACTATTCATTTCATATACATTGCTATCAATTTCCCTATAACTGTTCAGGTGAGTTCATAGCCTCGCATTTCAATCTTTTTATAAACCCGCGAGGGGGATACATGCTATAAACAAGAATGCAATTATTTCTGTATGCTATTTTAATTTACTATTGCCTAAGTAACTACTTTGTCTTTAAGTCCCCATAATCATGAACTGTTAATTACTCTCTGTAGTAAGCGTGAATGATGTGAATAGATCTATTTGGGCTAGACTCCCCATTGATGTACCCAGTTACGTGTAACCAATCGCACATCATTAGAAATCACGCGGGTATTTTGGCAAAGGTACCCGCAGGGGCTATAACGTATCACCATACCCTAAGGCTTCGGATTCATGAGCTAATGGCAATAATAAATATGTTTTCAATACTGGGTATATATCAACGTAACCCAAATATCACATTTGCATTCAAATTATATTACTTAAACCTATGAATTCACTCAACCTTTGTGTTGACTCTTTAGCATGTTTTATCTCAGGTAACTAATGGCACGGAGTGGCGAGGAAATGAAGATGGAAAAACCGTTATCATTCAAACTTTATTGTATAGATTTTGGGAACCTCTCGTTTGTAAAAACTCTAAAGAAATAATGAATGATAACTTATTTTCAAAAACGACTCTTTTTGATTCGTTTTCTATGATTATGACTGTTGTACCTTGAAGTATTACCCCAGATTAGCTTCCGCTGCTATATGTAAAAATGGGGGTGTTACAATTCGTATCTTCATAGCAAATGCCGCTCACAAGAATATGACAATCTACCAAATAGACGTCAAAACGGCTTTCTTGAATGGCGAGCTCAAAGAAGAGGTCTATGTTTTTTGTAACCAGAAGGATTTTTTAATCAAGACAACCCATCGCTTATGTACAAGCTCAAAAAGGCTCTTTACGGTCTAAAACAAGCACCACGTGCATGGTATGATATGTTGTCAAGCTTCCTCATCTCTTAACAATTCTCCAAATTAGTTATCCAAACACTCGTTCACGCGGCATGCTTGAACGACATATAACAGGTGAGTAAATTATATGTTTGACGATATAATATTTGCATCAACTAATGACTGCCAATAATGTGATGAGTTTGCACATCATATGACAATAAGTTTGAAGATTCGATGGATGGGCAAATGTCATTCTTTTTAAAGGAATAAATAATATCTTCAAAGTCCCAGAGGCAATCTTTAGAAACCAATCAACATATGCTTATGAAATTGTAAAAAACATATGGTTTTGTATACTACTGATTCTGTCGACAACACCCATTCTTAGAAAACAAACCACTTAGAGATGCAGATCTACAAAGGAGGAAACTAGTGATCAACAACATTACCGTGGCATGATTGGTATCCCTTATGTATCTTACATCGCAGTAGAACCTTACCTTAACTATGTTTTGTTCACTTATGGGCTCGGTATCAGCTAACCAATCCAAAAATCACTTACAATCGGTGAAATGTAATCTTCGATACCTTAACAAACAATTAACATGGAGACTATGGTACTCGAAGGATACTCTGATATGTCACTCACAGCTTCTATGCAGATGCCGATCACGCTGGGTGTCGGGACACTAACGTAGTAAATCAGGAAGCGCTCAGATCTGAGAGGTGAGAGACTTGTTAGTTGGCGATAAAGAATCAAAATAGCCTGCTATCTAGTGCGAGTACAGAGGCTGAATATATTGCTTGTCTGGAATTGTTCATAAATCCTATAGATCGTTCACAACTAACAGACTATGGTTTTAAAATATTCAATAAGATCCTCTGTACTATGACAACAAGATGCATTGCTTTTATGCCTGCAACAAATGTTCCAACATGTCAAGAGCCCCCCCTAAGCACATCGATATCGCTACGCATTTGCAATAAAGGAGCGCCTACTCTCTCATGGAATCATTGAGTCTATACTTTTGTCTGGACTAAAATACCAACTGCTGACATCTTACTAAACCATGCCTCAGAGAGATTTAGACTCTTAATTCGATAAGCTTGGTATGAAACAATGTCTCCAAAACGTTGAAACCATCTGGCAAGGAAACGAACGAGTGATGGTGCTAACACATATCTTGTATAATTACATTTATAAAACAATAAAAAAATCCAAAAAGATTTTCCTTTTATAAAATTTTACAAAAATAAAAGAAAAAAAAATTAGAAAAATATAAATATATGTATCTCTGGCATGTCTTCTGAAAATTGATAACATTTTACGCCTTATGAATTCATAATAATGATACGAGGCTGTAAATGAAGTTCGAGCAGAAGTTTCAAAAGCTTTCAAAACATGCCAAAATGGCTTGCTATTATTTCAGATAGCAACCCGGTCATCATCTTAAAGGCAAGTATGTCGTCAAAAAGACAACTTGACCTCATAACGGGAATTAATTTTCTCGGGAATGAATTACTTTATATTCATTCAAAGGCTTGTGATTATTTTGCATCACAACCCGTGCTTCTTATCATCCGTAAGTGTACGTGTCAGTGCGCTTATGTGTCAAAATAAGAGAAATCTTATTTTCTTGGGTGTTGATTTTCAAAATACACAATAATCATCTTTCAGATTCAACAAATCATCATTTTTTAAGACAATTTTGAACCATCAAATAACGACTACAGCTCTTTAAATAGAAAATGGGTCATTATTTGAGGGGGAAAACTGTCAAAATCATCTTCGTCATAATCAATAAGGTGTCAATCAGAAAAGGTTTTTAATGGTGTCATGTAAATAATTAAAGGGGAGTTGATAAATGTCAACTCAATTGGACTTTATTTGCTAGATGTTTAAATCTTATAGGGGTTTTAATGCAATATGTGAATCTTTTTCCTTGTTGACTAAACCTTTGGGGCTCGTTTTGTAATTTGGGAAACTTAGTATGCCTTAGGGAAAGTTTAAAAGAAAATTAGATACACCATTAAACCTCAGGGGGCATTTATGCCAAATCAATAATGTTTTAAAGATAAACCCCTTTTTTGCCCCGTCCCTCCTTCTACACACGAACACAAACACCTCTAAAAACCTTATACCTCCATTGTTAATTTGCAAGACCTCAAGAAATCACTCCATTCTCGTTTAGATCCTAAGGTACACACGTTTGATTGATTTAGTACCCATATATGTGACCAAACCGTGGATTACAACTCGAAAAACCCTAATTTTGACCTAAATTGAGACACCTTAAAAAGTGGATGAAAAGTGAAATTGATAAAGGGGTTTTGGTCACCTAGGGGTCTAGTTGTTGTACCCATACCCGTTTTTAATGGGAATAACTCATTTTTAAGTTTTGCTCAATTCTTGGTGTCGAAGATAATTGAAAATGGGTAAAAACTTGAAAAAGTTTATGGGTTTGGGTTTAAGAAGTATTATGTTGAATGATTGAGTGTTTTTTAGTGTTAAATAACTTGCTTGTTTAAAAATCTTGAGAGTTGTGAGTTTTTCGAATTATTGTGGCTCAAACTTAGCTTAACTCAAGATTTTCATGGTTATTTTTTGCCTCAAAGATGTTAGAATGATTAAATGGTGCTATAGGGTCATGTTTGAGTGAAGTTAGATGCTTAAAAGAGTGTGAAATGATTATGTAAAAAATTGCACAGGCGATCTATACTCTAGATAGTTAAACAGGCGATCAATACATCATTGTTAAGGCGATCTATACATGGATTTTTAAAACAGGCGATCAATACTTAAGATAGTTACACAAGCAATCTATACATTTAAGATAGGCGATCTATACTTGATTTTTTAAATAGAATTAATCTAGTAATCTTGGTAGCTCATCCGTATAACCTAACCTAAGTATAATTATTCCTTATCTTGTCATAATGAGATTAAGTTAGGTATAATTTTTCTTAGAAATCTTAAGTGTTTGCCTTGATTACATTAGTTTGCCTATAGTTTATGTGGTATATGCCTAGTGTGTATCCTAGTTGCATGTGTATCAGTCCTTTGCATTGTGTGCCTTTGTATCAATGTGTTGCCTAGTATTTGTTTGCCTATCTCCTATTGTAAACCCTGTTCTGCATCAATAATCTTGAATCATGATCTAGACTGTCCATCTGTGCTATATATATTTGTGTATGAACTATATGTGACAACTCTTAGCAGAATCATGACTTCCATCACTGCACAACAAACTAAGCTTGACCTTGAACTTGTTCCCAAAGAGAATCGACTTCACATTGGAAAATTTAATGGAAGAATCCCTCAAGGATTTTCACCAATGGAACCCACATTTCAAGTTGTTTTGGATGCACTTGCACTCACTCCATGCTATCCTGCTTTTCTCATCACGACGGATGTCCTTGAAGTGTATATGCATCAATTATGGAATTGCATATACAAGCATGATGACTTCTACAGATTCAAGATTGACAAGAAGAAACGATTCAAGCTAACTTTGGAAGTTTTTAGAGATATCCTTCAGATTTTCCCAAGAGTACAGGGTAGAGACTTTGATTCCCTTCCTTCTGATGAATTGGGTGATCAATTCACTCAATGATGTTGTGGTCGATCAGATGCATCAACCTTGGAGAACTTTTGCTGCTCTTATTAACAGAAGCCTATCAAGAAAGATGAGTGGTCTTGACAAGCTTCGTCTCTCCAGAGCTCAAATCATTTGGGGTATGTACTTTCAGAAGAATGTAATCATGAGTAACTTGTGAAACTTCACCTATCAGATTGACAATAAAGAATTCAAAAAGCAAGAAAAGATGTACTAACCTATATTCACAAAGGTTATCATTCACCACTTCCTTATTCAAGAAAAGTCACTCTCCTGGAGAAACAGAATTGGGATGCACACCTCCAAAGATGACTACTTGATTAACACCTTAAGATTTGTTTCAATAAGAGAAGCATCTCAGATCTATGGAGCAGTTCTACCTGAATGTTTGACAAGTCCAGAGATAAGACAAGTAATCGCTACAAGACTTATCTTGGCTATGCTACAGGTGAGGTACCTCCCAAGGTTGCTAGAAAATTCAAGAAAGCCTCTCCATCCAAAAAGGAAAGTGAGCTAGTCCCTAGAGATGAAGAACCTGTCAAAAAGGGCAAAAGGTTGAAGACACCTGCCAAAAAGTCTGCTTCTAAGACAGCAACATGTATCGTCATCAGAGAGCCTCATGTGGAAACAAAGTCAAAAAGAAAGGAAAAGGAAAAGGTGGATGTAGCTCATGGAAAAGGAATAGATCTGCTGTCTGAAGTAGCTTTGTCTAAAAAAGCTCAAATGAAGGAAGCAAGAAAGAAAAGCTTAAGGGACTTTCACAAGACCCATCCTAGTGGTTCTGGTACGGTTGTCGAGAAACCACCAAGTGTTGAAAAGATCACACCTACTATCACAAGTGAAGGAACTGGTGATAAACCAGGGGTTCCCGATGTGACCAATGATGACTCTTCTGAGAGGGAATCTAAGTCTTGGGGAAATGATGAAGATGACAGCAACAACAAACAAGAATCAAGTGATGAAAGCAGTAAGCAAGAGAATGAAAGTAAAGAGCAAGAATTGGATTCGGAGCAAGATAAAGAATCTGACGATGATGATCAAGAAGAAGAAGAGATTGATCAACAAAATGAATCTGAAGATGATGAGATGAAAAGTGATGAAGAACAAGGAATGAATGATACTACCTACCAATTTGATGATGATGCAGATGCAAGATTATAAGAACCTACTAAGACTGCTACAGGAATTGTTTAAGGTGAGGGTAATGATACTGAAATGACTGAGTCTCAACAAGGGAATAAAAATTTAGAGACTACTCATGAACAAGTTGTTGAAGATGCCCATGTGACAATTTCTACTGTTCCAAAGAAGACAAAAGTCCTTGTTACTAGTTCTTCTCGCTCATCCGACTTGGCATCTAAATTCCTAATTTTTTTTAGATATTCCTCAAACTGATGCAGAAATAGTGTCTCCACTAGATGTTCATCTCTACCATGAAGTCCCTAGAACTCAAGCACCCACTCTCCTTACAATACCAGTTTCAGTTATCCCTGAATCATCATCGATATTCGCAAACATTCCTCAATCATTATACACCTTCAATCCTACACCAATACAAGCTACACCCACTCCTCCGCCGACTATTGAAACTACAAATCCTCTATCTAATCATCCTAATTTCTCATCAGTCTTTCGATTCAACGATAGAATCACAGCATTGGCAAAAGAAGTTGATGATCTTAAGAAAGACCCTCTACACACTCAAGTGGCATCTTTAGTTGACAGTCATCTAGACACAAGGATGGTAGAAACCAGACAAGAATTCATGAACTTCCTTTCAGAGTCTGTTACGGCAAGAATCAAATAACAAGTAAAAGACCAGTTGCCTCAGATTCTGCCCTAGGAAGTGTCTAACTTCGCTCCACCTGTAATTGAAAAGTTGATTAAAGAATCACGTGATGAAGTTACTCTTGCGAAGGTGTCTTCTCAACTATAATCTACTTATGAGGCTGCTTCTACACTTATTGAATTTGAGTTAAAGAAGATTCTTCTCGACAAAATAGAGAAAAGTAAATCATATCTGACAGCTCCCGAACACCGAGATTGCTATGATGGTTTGAAAAAATCTTACGCTCTCGACAAAGATTTCTTCTATTCTTATTATGTATATTCATTGAAGCGTGGCCGAAAAGACAAGGATAAAGATGAAGACCCTTCCGCTGTATCAGACCGAGGGTTAAACAACAGAAAGCTAAGCAAAGATGCAGAACCAACCACTGAACCAAAAAAGAAAGATTCAACGTCTGGCTCTTCCAAAGGCACCAAGTCTCAACCAAAATCTTTTGGTAAGTCTGTTTAATCAGAGGAACCAGTGTTTGAGGTTGTAGACTCAGACTTGCCGCAAGATCAAGCAGGGAATCTGGGTGATAATAAAGATGAACCAAGGGGTGAGACTGCTTCTAGACGTGACTGGTTCAAGAAACCTACACCACCTCAAGAACCCACTGACCATGACTGGAATGTTGGCAAGACGACTAAGGAAGGTCCAACTCAAAATTGGTTGATGACTCTAGCAGCTTCTACTTCTACTGATAAATCATTGAAAGACTTTGGTGAATTGATGAGCCCTCCAATAGACTTCTCAAGGTACATCTTGAATAGGCTAAAAATTGAGAATTTAACTCAAGAAATCTTTCTAGGACCAGCATTTAGACTACTCAAAGGCACACGCTCTAATTATGCTGAATTAGAATATGACTTTGAAGAATGCTATAAGGCTCTTTCAAAAAAGCTTGATTGGGAAAATCCTGAAAGCGATGAGTATCTATTTGATCTTTCCAAACCCCTTCCTTTGATCACGCGTGGAAAACATCAAAGAGTACCATTCGAATTCTTCATCAACAATGATCTCAAGTATTTTCAAGGAGGAATCTCAACTATGACATACACGACGTCTACTACAAAGACAAAGGCTGTGAAATATGATCTACTAGGAATTGAAGACATGGTTCTGAACATATGGAGTCATGTTAAGGTTTCTTATGATAAGTATGCGTTATGGGGTATTTCACATTGGAGAGAACAACGTAAGTCCTTCTATGCTTTTGCACGAGGCATGCAATCAAGAGGAGATGTGTATTTGACAAAGCGGATTCTGGCAGTCACTCATGTCTCGGTAATGAGGAAACATGGATACGGGTACTTGGAAGAGATTGTCATGAGAAGAGCTGATAACGCATTATACTGATTCAAGGAAGGTGACTTTCCTCGTCTTTGGATCAATGATATCGAGGATATATTACTTCTTATGGTTCAAAATCGGCTCACAAATCTATCAGGATATGATGTTGCTGACTTCGCAATAGCCTTAAGGATGTTTACCAGAAGTCTGGTAATTCAGAAGCGAGTCAAGGATCTTCAACTTGGAGTTAAAATTTGTCAAAAGAAGATCAACGTCACCAAGCCTGATACTACAAGACCAGATCTCAGAAAAAGGCACCCGTACACTCCATACAAAGACCCTCAAGGATTCATTTATGTCGAACGACCTCCAATGAAGAACAGGTTGATTGAGCTCCGGACGACTGTATAAGTTCTAGTGCTGGCACTGTTAACCAGGATTTTTCTTCGCTCGAAGTCATAACCAAGAATTTTAACATTGAGTACTTGCCGAAGAGGGAAATGAAGAATTTGGAGAAGAAAGAGCTCATTTCATGATCAAGGACATCAACAAGCTGCTAAAGGAAAGGAGGATGATGAGGAGTTTGGAGAAATTTGTATACGTTCAAGCAAGTCATCAATCGATAGAAAATAGAAGAAAGTCACGATGATGAAATAAGTAGACGCCTTTGTGAAATCCAACTTCAATTGCAAATAAGGGATACCAAATCCACTTCGTAATCACATGTCATCTTAATCCAAATCTCTAGCCATTTTGTCATTTAAGTGAATCTTTTCAGGATCGTTTTGGGATTAAGTGTTGTTGTTTGTGTGGTGTGTTGTTATGGTTGATTGTGTTTTATGAGTCTTGGTTCTTGATTGTGGTGTTTGTTTGTTGTTCTTGTTTTGATTATAATATTCCCAAATTCGGTCATATGCCCAAAGTCGGTCACATGCCCACCTGATGCGCGGATCGACCTTCGCGGTAAGGTCGAAATTTTTTTTCGGGAAATTAGGGTTTCAAAACATGGGTTTTCCATGGTCAAAACGCAATGACTTTAGTCAAAACGCAATGAAACCACTAATCAAAACGCAACTATCTTTATCAAAACGCAATGAATAAAAAATTGGGCAGAGTAACGTTTAGTCAAAACGCAATGATGTCTTCAAAACGCAACCTGTAATCAAAACGCAGTGAACCAAAACGCAACCAATGTCAAAACGCAATGAGTCAAAACGCAACGAGTCAAAACGCAACGAGTCAAAACGCAACCAGTCTCAAAACGCAATGAGTCAAAACGCAACAAGAAGGAAGTCAAAACGCAACAAGAAGAAATCAAAACGCAACATGAATTTTGCCAGAGAGTCAAAACGCAACGACGAAAAATACGACTTTTTCCACCAAAAATCGCCCAATAATCACCCTTTTTGACCTCTTAACTTGATTTCTCTTGCACAATTAGCTACCCTATGCCTAGATCTTGCTTAATAACATAACCATTCACACATCTAAGCACAAAAATTCGGGTTTGATTTTTTTTTATTGACTTCTTTTTGACCACGAATTTGATCTTGTTGAACCACAATAATCAGTAGATAAACAACACGGATTCCCCCTATGCTCTGATACCAATTGTAGGATCCCTTAACACTTCACTTCATAGAATCAACCACGAAATCGGAATTAGAAATGAGGAGGTGAGTTGTTTAGAGAGAGAAAGAGGAGAGAGAATTTAGAGAGAAAAGAAAAGAGAAAGATTTATTAGAATGAAACAACTAACTTTTTCTACATAAGAAAAAGCTTATATACCCCGTCACGCAAAAGGTACACGCGGGATATTTAACTAGGACTCGGGCTCGGGTTTTGCTTGGGATTAAACCCGAAACATATACAATATTATATTAACTATCGAGCCCGATTCCCGGTATTATCCTATTACAACATTAACTAATTAAAGACCGAAGCTCCATCGTAGAGTGACCGAGCTTCCTTGTTCGACTCAATAAATTGAGGCTAACACAATCCAAATGTTTGTAGCTGTGCCATTAGACAATTTAAAGCTTTATGACAACAATGATTCTGCGTTTGGAGTAGACATCACGAGCAGATTCCCTGTTAGCAGCAAATCCATAGAATTGTTGACGTTTCGTCCCCAATGAGAAATTCCCCATAGTGCATGCTTGTCGTAGTTGATCGGCACTTCACTCCAGATTGTGTTGGGGACCAAATCTTCAATCTATTTGATATGACCATAATCTGCAGCCTTGGTCTTTGTGACGGAAGTTGCATAAGTACGGCTGGAGACACCACTAGATAGATACGCAAGGTTGTTGTTGATGAAGTGATCAAATGGAATGACTTGACGACCGCGAGAGTTAGGGATCAATGGTAGTGGCTTTCACAGATCATGAGGATATTACAGACCTTTAGGGTTGTACCAATCTAGTTGATTTGTGGTTGCCTTTTAGAATTTTTTAAAGAAGTATTCTAGCTTAACCAAACTCTTGCATGTACCTTTCATCAGCTCAAATGTTGGACCGGCTAATAATTCAGGTATTAAAGTATCAATTTTGAGCCAATTCGTCATAAATGCTGAGAAGTCCAGAGGAGTATCCATTAGCTCATCAAATGATTCACGAGGACCTTCTTCCTGAGCCAGATTGCTTAACCAAGGTTGAACTGGTCCATGAACAGCAGGTAAAGTCTTGTTCCAATCACGATCGGGAGTAGGGATTTTTGCTGGTTTTTGAAACCAATCAGGATGCTGAGATGTCTCTTCATCATATTGTTCTTCAATAGCTCTTATATCAAACTCTTGATGTGCGGGTTCTTCCAAATCCTTATCGGTGTGCATTGGTTCCTTTGTATGAGCAGACTCGCTAGCAGACTTGTGTTGAGATTTGGACCCATCAGTTGACTTATGGTTTGATCCTGCAGAGGGTTCTTCGTCTTTATTCTCATCATCTCTTCGTCTTTTAAACGAGACAATATCTCCATAAGTGTCAAGAATGAGCTTGTCACTTTCGTAAGCTTCAACTAATGCCTTGTAAAGATTCTTTTGTTCATCAGATCTGGAAATTTACTTATTGCTCTCCATTTTGTCTATGAGAATCTTCTTAAGCTCTAATTCAGATAGGTTGGCGGCTACAACATGAGATGTCTTGGATTCAATGGATGAACGAGTCATAACCTCAGCTTTGAGTTGTTCGTTTACCGACTTCTCTATTCTTGGCAAAATCTTGGAGACTTGTGCCTTAACTTGTTGTTTGAATTGATCCTTGATTATTTTCTTTATGTTGTCATCAAGTGATTTGAGGAAGGCTTCATTTTTTACTTGAGCTTCATCTCTGAGTTTGTCTGATTGCAATTGAACAACTGTTTTGACGGCTTTATTCATCTTGTTTGTAAGGTATGCATCAACAATGCCAGGAATAAAAGAAATTGCTTCAACAAATTAGTTCATTTGCTTGAACTCAAAGAAGTCAGTTTCTAAAGTTTTTAGTCTATGGTTAAACCCGAATAAAGATCTAAAGTTGGGAAGATCTTGCAGGGAGGATCTTGGAACAATTTTTGGTGTAGGGACTAGTGTTTATTGCATATGTATGATGAGAGGAGCGGGTGGTGGAGGAAGAGTTGTTGCAAACACAAGAGGTGGCTCAGCAATAGTGGTGAACAGAACATCTACAAGTGAAGTTGCCTCAGTGTTAAGATTAAATATTAAGTCAATACATGTATCTGGTCTGGGGTTAAGCATGTTAGAAACGAAGTCAGATGACACAGAAGAACTCTGATGTTGACCTTTAGGATTGATCGGAGCAGTAAGTATCACATGAGTATCTTCAGTTTCCTGAGTTGCTTGAACATTAGGCAGTGGATCATCTGTCATCACAGTGCCTCTTCCCTCCAGATTTATGTTCACGTCCCCGTATAGCATATTCGCTTCGTCCCCTGCATATGTCTCTTCTTCATTCAACTTATCTCCCTCAACATTTGCATCATGAATTTCATCATCACTGTCTTCATCATAAGTGGATTCAACATAAGAAGGTGTTTGAACCCTTGGATCAAAGATATCTTCTTCATTTACTTCTTCATCATGCTTTGCTTCATCATCATGAGTTGAAAACTTGGGATGAACGAAGTCATCACCATCATTGTCAGATCCAATTCGTTCATCATCATCATCATCTTCGTGTTCACTTACTTTCTCTTTATCATCATCTTCTTCTTCACTTGAGTTCCAAGAGATTTTCTCATCATCAGAATCATAAGTCGGTATATCGAGAACCCCTGGTGTAACACCAGTTCCTTCATGTGCACTAGAATCGCTGGGTTGAGAGATGTGAAGTTGTGTTTTGCTTCTTTTAATGGCCAGTTTCATTTGTTCAGCCTCAGTCAATGCTATGTCTAAGAAAGTTTCCAATCTAAGAGCTGGTTTCTTTTTCTTTCCAGATTTTGCTACCTTAGCCGTTGCTTTGACTCTTTTACCAGAGGAAGGCTTGGGTGCTTCATCAGAGTATGTCTTGGAAGATCGATGTATGTATTTCAGTTTTGGTTGCACCTTTCCAGTAGCAAGATCATGGTAAGTCTTGTACGCTTCAGATTCTTTCATTGCTGGATTGGTTAGATAGTCTGGAAGAATGGCACCGTATCTTTGAACAACTTCACGATGAGGAATGAATCTTATAGTTATGAGAATAGGATCATCATTAGCTATGTGCCAATCTACCTTGTTTCTTCTTGGAATGGATTAGTCTTGTGACATGAAGTGATTGATGATAACTTTTGTGAATCTTGGGTAAAACATGTATTTTTTTTCTTTCTTGACTCGTTGTTTTCAATCTAAAAAACCAGGTCTTCCTAAAAAAGGTAAACATAGTCAACTTTCTCTTGGTGATACAATCTCTAAAGTATCTGAGCCCTAGAAAGACGAAGTGTGTCAATTCCGGTTACTTTACCACTAAGACACTTGTTAATGATGGTTCCAAAAGTTCTCCAAGGTTGAGGTAACGTATCAACTTTGACATCGGAGAGTAATTTGATGTTGCCAGGGTAGCCAAGTTCTCTAATGAAAGTTAGTATTTCCTCTTCAAATGGAGGATCTACAAACTTCTGTCCACGAAGTTTTGGACAAATCAAAAGCATGTTTCTGAAAGTTTCCATATCAAAGGAATAGCTCTTCTTGTTCATCTTGAATCTTATGTGATGCTTTTGATAGGTAATTGTAGCCCAGAATTCCTGCATGTAGACGGCAGGGACACTTGCTGTGATCAAGAAGGCTGGATAAAAAGGAGTGAGAGTGAGAACATCCAAAGCAACTTGAAAGGTGGGTTCCTTGGGCTTTAATGTGGTGCTTAATCTGTAGTTGCAACTACCAATCGTAAGACGTTGTTCCCTTGGAACAAGAGCATAGTCCAAAGCTTGTTGTTGTTCTTTAGTCATACTCATGGTTCTGCTAAGAAAGAGTCGATACAGTTTATATATAACCAAGTTTATATAGTCACTATATATAGAGACCCTAAATTGGCACTTATTGCAAATAACACATTTAGAAGGATAACCATTGAAAGAGTGAACTTAAATTGGCTTAGTTGTAGTAATCCAATTTTAACTTGTTTAGATTTCAAAAATAATCAATTTTAAAGTTGCAACCTAACATAAGTTTTAAGTCACCTTTTTGTTAGAATCTATGTGTTTATGATAATTAGCCATTTTGAATCCATTACGTATGATTGAATCTGGATTTTAAGTAAAAATTGCAAATTCGTGTCCTACATCACATTGCTAATTTGGATACTGAAGGCACACTGGGAATTCGTGTCCTACATCACATTGCAAATTTGGACTGTAAAGGCTTATTGCGAATTCGGGCCCTAAAGGATATTGTTAATTCGGACACCATAGGCTTTATTGTGAATTCGGATGTCAAAGAGATCTGCGAATTCGAAGACAACTAACATCTGTAAATTCGGAAGACACATAAACTGCAAATTCGTGTACAACATGGACTGCGAATTCGTATACAACTATGACTGCGAATTCGAAAAGTTCTATGAATTTTGAATTTTAAGACGAGTGTTTCAAGTGTTTTGACATCTCAAGCTTCACGCATTTAGTCTCACAATGTCAACAAAAACGAGTTTTCACCATTTAAGCACAAATACATTACAAATTTTACAAACAAACATATTTATCAAAATTTACGAGTTCCCAAGATTCAAACATCTTATCAATGTTTTTCCACTCATACACACCATCATTTACACATTTAGCATTAATGTATTGCAAAACCCACAATCCTTTATACCAAAAGAATCAAATTCACACATGTCGTCATACATAATCACGCAAAACAAACACATATGTTATGTAAATTAAAAACTGTAATAAGCGTGTCATTAACACCCACTGATGATCAAAACCCCTCAATGAATTTACGTTTTTATTCAGTTTTGATTTTTGAAGAACCCTAATTTGATTATTAGGGTTTTTCGAAATTAAAACTTTGTAAAAGTGTAATTCCTTCAAGATGTGAGTTCGTTGGGGTGGAAAGAACATTATATTAATTATACCTTAAGCACGATTTGGTCTGGATTACGAGATGAAGGTTGTGGCGATCGTGAGAAGGTGAAGAACAAGTATGTGTGTGAGTGTGTGTAAGAAACGGGTCAAGGGTGGGTGGGTGTTATAAAACAATTTTTGTTTTGCGACACTTTCGCCCCCTAAACTTTTATATCTTTAGCATTTTTGATATTAAGTTGTATAAGCATAAACAAGTTAGCACAATGGCACATTTAGTCCCTATAGGTTTAACTAATATACCCGACAACTTAATCATGCACATATTCTCACTCGAGGCATAAACAATTAACATGAAAGGCACACATAAGCTAAATTTAATTAACTTTCCTTAAAGATGATATTCAGTTATTGTTTAAAAACCTTTTATCCCTTTTATCAAATGATATTTGAAGAAGATATTTGACATTTTCTCCCCTTCAAACAATGACCCGTTTTCTATTTAAAGAGCTGTAGTCGTTGTTTGAGAAGTCAAATGTTCGTAAAAAGCATTTTCTGATGAAGTAGTGTTTTTATTCATGAAAGACAAACACCAATTGTAAATAAGATTTCTCTTATTTTCACACATAAGCGCACTGACACATACACTTATGGTAATATAGGAAGCACGGGTTATGATGCAAAGAAATCATAAGCCTTTGCATGGTCATAAAGTAGACCATACCCGAGAATAAATTCTCGTTGAGAGGCCAAGTTTTCTTTTTGAAATATTTGCCTTTAAGATGATGACCGGGTTGCTATCTGAAATAATAGCAAGCCATTTGGCATGTTTTGAAAACATTTGAAACTTCTGCTCGAACTTCATTTACAGCCTCGTATCATTATTGAATGACATTTTTAAGACCGTAAATGTTATCAATTTTCAGAAGACATGCCATTATTATCTCTTTTTATAAATTTTTCATTTTTTTAATTTTTTCTTTGGTTTTATGAATTTTATATTTTTGTATTTTGTTTTTATAAAAAATTTGACAAATGAAAAATCTTTTTGGTTTTTTATGGTTTTAATATATATACATATGATACAGGATATTTGAATAGGTACCACCACTATTCATCAACTTCATCTGCCAATTGTTTCAGAGTCTCCGGCGTAAAACTCCGCATTCCCAGCTTATTGATAAGAAATTCTATTCTTTCTCTGCCAAGAGCTTTAGTGAAGATGTCCGCCAGTTGATACTCCGTATTGACAAAGTAAAGTTCGATCACACCATTCTCAACATGTTCCTTGATAAAGTGAAATCTGATGTCTATATGCTTCGATCTGGAATGTTGAACGTTGTTGCAGCATAAGGCAATAACGCTTTTGTTATCACAGTACATTAGAATTTTATTGAATCCAAAGCTATAATCGGTAAGTTGTGATCTCATCCAAAGGACTTAAGCACAATAGCTGGACAAAGCAATATATTCAGCTTTCGTACTGGATATCGCAGCGCTTTTCTGCCTTTTTGATGACCAGCTAACAAGTCTATCTCCCAAGAACTGCATACTACCAGATGTGCTATGGCGTGTATCTTGACAACCAGCGTGATCCGCATCTACAAATGCTGTTAGAGCAATCAAAGAATCCTTTAGAAACCATAGTCCCTGATTCACGGTTCCTCTTAGATACTGAAAGATCCTTTTGACCGCATGTAAGTGCTTTTCGGTAGGCCGAGCCTGATACCGAGCACACATGCAAATGGAAAATTATAGGTCAGGTCTACTAGCTGTCAGATAAAGAAGGGTGCCAATCATGCCACGATAGTGTGACGGATCAATTGCTTTCTCTTCTTTATCCTCATCCAGTTTGGATTTCTCTACCATGGGAGTATCCAATAGGTCATAAGAGTCAAACCCGTATTTCTTTAAAGATTCAATGGCATATTTTGACTGGTTAATAAAGATGCCTCTAGGACTTTGAGAAATCTGTAGTCCTAAGAAAAATGAGGTTTTACCCATCATTGACATCTTAAATTTTGAACACCTGATTTTAGCAAATACGTCACAATGTTCAGGCGTAGATGCAGCAAAGATAATGTCATCGACATATATTTGTACCAGAAGTAGTTCCTTTCCTTCCTTACAGATAAACAGAGTAGGATCTACTAAGCCTTTGGAGAAGTCTTGGGAAATCAGGAATGAAGACAACATATCATACCACGCGCGTGGAGCTTGTTTCAACCCATAAAGAGCTTTTTTTAGCTTGTATACGTGATTGGGGTTATCTGGATCCACAAAACCGTCTGGCTGGCTAACATAAACCTCTTCCTGTAAATTGCCATTCAGAAACGCAGTCTTGACATCCATTTGGTAGACGACCATGTTTATATGAGCGACAAATGCAAGAAAAATCCTTATAGACTCAAATCGTGCAACCGGAGCAAAAAACTCTTCAAAATCAATTCCCTCTTCTTGACAGTAACCACGAGCCACTAATCGAGCCTTGTTCTTTAGAATACCTCCCAGTTTATCTAGCTTTACTTTGTAGATCCACTTCAAAGTAATAACCATAACTTTATCTAGTCGGGGTACAAGCTCCCATACTTCAAGGCATTCGAACTCATTAAGCTCTTCTTGCATTGCTTCGATCCAGCAAGATTGAGTCAAAGCATCTTTATACGTCTTGGGTTCAACAGCAGTAAGGAAAGCATCGTAGTAACAGAAAAGAGCTTGCTCATGTAACTGCAGCCTTGTGGAAACTAGTCTATCAAGTTCACCGATTATATTTTCAAGTGGGTGATCCTCAGTCCATTTGCTATTGTGTTTAGGAATTTGATAATCGGGATGCACAATTGTATGAATAGAATCCGACGATGAAGATTGATCAGAAGGGATTTCTGGAATTGGGATACCAATGTACAGATCATTACCCATATGTGCAACTTTAATATCATGATTGTCTACTTCAACATCGTTAGGAATGACGGGAGGTTAAGTTTTGGGTGTTGTTTGAGAGTTACTTGGTGATGGTGCATCTTGGTCAACTGTTGTTGAGGAAGGTGAACCGGTTGCTACAGCAGGAACTAGAGCAACTACTTCATCAATTAGAGCAATGAATTCAGAGGCTGGGAGATCAACACTTGGTGGAGGAGTGAGTAATTCATCAAACATCGGTTGAAACAATATATCCCAATCAGTTCTTGAAGGTGGTACAAACGGTGTTGAATGAGGAGGGTTTGGTACGAGTCCTGAACTGATTGTTACAGGAATCATTTCATGAAGTGCGGGTCCTGAACTGTTGTGTTCAGAAGCCATCGCAGTCAGCTCATCAAAGTCTACATGAATTGTTTTAATGATTCGTCTGGTACGTCGGTTGTAAATTCAAAATGCTTTCTTTGTGGGTGCATAACCAATGAAAATACCAATATCAGCTTTCAGTTGTAACATACCTAAGTTCTCACTATCGTTTGTCGGATAACAAAGGGCACCAAATACATAGAAAAGTGATAAGTCGGGAGGTTTGTCATGTAAAATCTCATATGGTGTTTTGTCATAATGAAGACGTATGATGGAACAATTTTGGGTATAACATGCGGTAGCAACTACTTCTGCCCATAAGAATAACAGAGATTTTTCATAAATCAACATTGTGTAGGGCAGCTTCAATTAGTGTACGATTATGTCTTTCAATGACACCATTTTGCTGTGGAGAGCGAGCAACAGATGTTTCATGAGAGATGCCAATCTTCTCATAATATTCACGCAAAATTTGATTAACAAATTCAGTTCCATTATCTGTTCTGATTCTTCGGACAGTCACTTGAATCCGCACTTGGATCATCTTGAGAAACATGATTATGAAATCTGAAGCTTTATCTTTTGACCTTAAGAACTTAACCCATGTGAATCGAGAGTAATCATCAACAATAACGAGGATGTACTTCTTTCCATTAACACTTGCGACACGCATTGGTCAACAAAGATCCATGTGCAACAGATAGAGTTTTTCTTGGTTGGTGTCTTCAGATTTAGGTTTGTGAGGTTTCTTCTTGCTTTTACCCATTGCATAAGCAAAACACAAATGGTCCTTTTCAAATTTAAGCTTAGAGAGACCACGAACAAGATCGTGTCTAGCTAAATGGTTAATTGCACCAAAGTTCAGATAAGACAGACGTCGGTGCCATAGCCAGGACTTAGTCTTTGAGGCCTTTGACAAGAAACATATGGGAGAGGACGCCATCATATCTCCAAGAGACAGAGTATACAGATTGTTTCCTCGAGAGCCAGTCAATAGATCAACACCTTCTAAATTACAAATGAAGCAGGTGTGTTGGCGAAAAGCAACTTTAAAGTTCAAATCACAAAATTGCCCAACGGAGAATAAGTTGTGTCCAAGTCCTTCCACGTAGTAAACCCTTGATATCGTAATATTCCCAATATGATAATCACCATAACCCAATATCTTTGCAACGTGATCATTTCTGAATTTTACAGTACCCAAAAACTTATTGACGAAATTGGTGAGCTGAGAGCGATCTCCGGTCATATGCTTGGAGCAGCCGGAGTCCAAATACCAGATAACAATTTGGACAACTTGCATTCATCAAGAGAGGAAGATGGAACACCAGAAACTTTGGATCCCCAAGATTGATTGGGTTCCTTTTTGTTAGCAGATACAGATTTAGGAACCTTAGATTTTCTAATAGGAACATTAGTTTTAGATTTCCTAGGTTTCCTTGAGTAAACCAATGTTACAACAGGCTTAGGAGTTTCATTTTCTAGAGCAGGTGGTTTCCTAAGGGGTACTTCAGTAGTTGTGGTAATCCTAGTTAAAGGGCACGCATTTCCTACTATAGTGAAGGTCTCACTAGTAGGTCTCCAGATGTATCTAATATTTGTAAACACCTTTCCTGTTGGTTTCCAAAATTTTCTCTTTGAACTTTTCATAACAGATTTAGATTTATTACGAGCATTCACATTATTGATAAAATCAAGAACACACAAATCATGATTAGCAGAAAGCATGCAACAATTATACTTAACACATTTTAGTTCAAAATTCGCATTAAGCTTGGAATGCTGCACATGATCAGTTCCTTTATATTCAACAACACAATCTTTATTTTTCAAACTAGAGTTAACTTTCCTAGGGTGGACTTCTACTTTATTCTTCTGAGTACTACTTGGTGTTTGCCGAATCTTATCTTTCTTTGTATTGCCTGAAGGCTGTGATCTCCTAGCACTAGTAGACGGTTTTACTCTTGCAAAAGACAACATAGGTTTGTTAGAGACTATGTTTGATGTGTAGGCTATTTTGGTGATTGTGTATCCTGAGGATGTGACGGGCTCAGTAAATCTAACTCTTTTGTCCTTGTTCTTTGGGGTCACAGCCACTAATTTTTCACTTGAATTATTGAATCGAGGGCAGGTTTGTCCAATTAATACAAGCAACTCCTAAATTTGTTTTGTATACTTACAAGCGGAGTCTAAGTAAGTATTTAAAGAATTTTGTAATTTTCCTTGTTCTACTATTTCCCTAAGAATCACAGCTTCTTCCTGAGTGTGCTTAATGTAATTAGAGTCAACTGACCTATTGTTCAACAATCTAGGGTTCAAATATTCCACATCGGTCTTAAGAATCTCTGGATCAATAGTGTGTTGTGTAACAGCATTATCAGCTAGATCTTTTCCTTTAAGTTTCCTTAAATCATTCATGAGAGCTGTAATAACCAAAACTTTTTCCTGAAGACGAGCATTTAAATCAGAAATTTCCACAGACTTTAGATTGACTTGATTAATTAAATCATCACATTGTTATTTTGATCGAATACGTGTTGGTTTAATCGAGTCATAAAGTTGCTTATAGGTCTGTTTCAAATGCTCATTCTCAGCAATAAGCTTTGACACCCTATGATCCAACTCAATATTAATTGTTTCAATCTCCTCTAAGTCCTTTTTAATCTTATCCTCATTCATTTTTCCACTTAGAGATTTAAATCTCTCTTTCAACTTCTTTATGACCATGTCTTTCTCTTGGGACTGAGCTTTCAATTCATTTAATTCAAACAATTGATCAAAACTTGGAGCACTTTGATTTGAAACAGAATTATCCCTTTAAAAAATTTCTTGATTAAGTTGAGAATCAACTTCTAAAGAGATGCAATGTTTTTCAAGATTGGTGAAACTTTTAAATAGTTTATCATAAATCTCTTTTTCAATGAAATCCGTTTGAAGCTCAGTCTCAAGTTTGAGACACTTTTCACATTCAGACACATTTACAGAAGCAATATCCGCAGAAGAATTCATAATTACATTGACAATATCTTTGTTAATGACTTGTTCTAAGAGTCGTTCATTTTCGTTCAAAACTTGATTCATTTTAACTTCAAATGTTTTGGACTCTAAATGATGTTGTTCCACAGCCTGTTCCATTTGGTGAAAAACATTTTGGACTTTAGAAAGTTCATCAACCAAATAATGATTGAATGTGTTAAATAAGTCCTTCAAAGATTTTACAAATGGAATTATTTCATCCTTAAAACAAGATTTTGTATGTTCGAACCCCCACGAGCCCTCAGTGATAGCTGTGGGTGTGGTTCTTTCTTTGACTACCACATCAAAACCAGCAATATGGTGTTTAAGTTTCTTCAAACTCGTATTAACCATGCTAACTTTAGGAAGTTCTATTGGAACCTCAACATTGGTGGGTCTACTAGAAAGAGTGGGTTCTGCAAAATTCATAAAATTCTGAGACCAAAAGGCTTGTTCAGCAGATAATTCAGTTTGTGGAACAAATCATTTTTCAAAATCTTGAGAAAGTGGATTAAGAACAGCATAATTGATTGGTATAGTATTAACTTTCTTTTCTAACATTATAGGATCCTTTTGTTTTAAAAGCATTTTGAACGACTCTCTTCAGCAAGCATTAAGGTCTCTTTTGAGTCAGGAATCACAATGGGATTAGTTTTCTTAATAATATCACCAACATATAGCTTTGGTTCCAACTGCTGAGCTTTCTTCAGATAGAAAGGATTTTGAAAACCTAGAGCTTATTTAGTGGTATGATCATAGAAAAACTAAGGTTTCGTCAACATGTGAACAGTTTGTGCAGATTGATCTCGTTTAAAAACAATATTATCTAGCTGTTTAATCCTCTTTTCTAAAGCAATATTCTTTTTCTTTTAAATGTTCAGAAAGAGTTTGTTTGTTGATCCCAAACCTAGATCGATTCCTTAGGTTGTCTAAGGTTAAATTACCTTGGATAAATCCAAAATAACTTGTTGTAGAAACTTTGTATGTATATTAAAGTGTATGCGGAATCTACACCTTAATACCTAGAAGTATTATGAATAAAACAGTAATCTTGAACAAACAAAGATATAACCAAACGCTCCAATATTATTAGATCAATAATACAAGTACTCTTCACTTAGTACTAGGGTTTACAACCTTGAAGCTTTTCTTAATCGACTTTGACAACTATGAAGACTTATATGCAAAACTGATGATATCTCAACTAATGCCCTAGAGCCTCCTTTTATAGACTAAGGAGTCCTAGTCGGCTTACAATACATTCCTAAGATATCTTAATCTTTTCTAAACATAAACGTAATCTTTTAAATAAATACATTATGTATATCTTGTACATAAATAACTCAATACTTATCTTCACAAGTATTCTTGTTCTCTAAACAATCTTTATCCCTTTAATTCATTTTTATCCTCTTGACAGTAGAAAGTCTTCAAACATTTGTAATCCTTTCACCAGCAGCACTAATAAACATAAGCAGTAGTAACATTAGTACTAGCAGTACTAATATATACTAATAGTAGTAACTAGCAGTGGTAACATTATACTACCAGTACTAACTATTTAGCATAATTTTCATTATGTACCTGAGCAGTAGTAACTTCTAAGTATCCATAAAGTCTTTTAAGTCCCAACAATCCTCCCCTAAACTTGATGTTCATCTTCTGAATCTTCAAGTTTCTTCTTTAAAAGTCTTCATCATACTCAGGAAGATGCATTCAAACCTTTCATAGACCTTTTTGCTGTTTTACCATAAGCTTTAGCAGTTGATAGCACATCTCATTTTGATGATCAGTTTGAAGTTTCTTTTTTAGCATATTAGTGATGGTTATTGGTGTGAGGGGATATCTCTTTTCAACCAACATAAAAATGTAGAGATTGTCAAACCTTACAAAGTAGACTCCAGATGAATGAATCAACTTCCAAATGGTCACCCTGTATCCTTGTAAAATTCTCCATACATCACTCCTTTTGTTTGGTTTAAACATGACTTTTAAATCTCCCCACAATACTCTTTCAAATTTATCTTCAAGCCTTATATCACTATACTTTGTCTTGACTATCCTCCAAAGAGCCTCCAAGTCTTCTCTGTCTATTCCTTATAGCATCCTTATCATTGAAGAATATCTCTTGGAACTTCTATCTGCTCTTATCAACTGATAATGTACCATCATACCTTTTTTATGAAGCTTGTAATCAATAATCATAGGTGGTTTAGTAGCAAGAGGTATAGCATTAATTGTTATATCTTCATCCTTTTTAATCACCAAATGCTTCTTTAGCTCAGCTTCATCATCTTCTTCAACTTCTTCAACTTTATCTGACTCTTTGTTTTTCTCCATTCTTTGTTTCTTTAAGGATTCTTGCTGTTGTTCTTTTCCTGCTCTTTTTCTTCTAAGCATCTTCTTCCTGCTGCCTTTAGCTGTCTCCTTACTACCTTCTACTTTCTTTTCTTTGCTTTTATGTACCTCAGAACCCATAGCCACAAAGGTATTTACCCTCTTCATTTCCTTATCAAACAGCTTTTGAATTTCATCAAAACTCTTTCCCTTTAGCTGTTTGTATGTGTATCCACCCATGTGCTTAAGATAAGTAGACATTTGAGTTCTCTTTTGTGCCTTGGTGGGAGGTTTGTTTCTCTTTTCTTGTGTCTGAGTGCAGCAAAATGTTTTCTTCTTTTCTCCATCAGTTCCATAAATAGTTTTCCTTTTTCCTCATCTGTCAACTCCTCTCTTTCTCTTTATTAGAGTCTCTCAGTTAGCAATCTAACAGCCTCCATCATAGCTTGTGAATTTTCCCATGACTTAATCAATGCTATGTTGGCTTCTTCTTTTTATTTCCTTGCTAGCTTTTGTTCTTCTATTAATTCAGCATCCAACTTAGCTTGAATATCTCTTGCAATTTGTTCATCAAGAGCAATTTGATCTTTTCTTTTTAAAGAACTTCAGGCTTAATCATAATTCCTTTTTCTTTGTCTTTAGAAATTGAAGGTTGTGCCTCTTGTGTAGCTCTGAACTCACTTGGCTCCTGTACTACTACTCCTCTAGCGTTGGGTCTTGTAGTTGTTGTTGTTGTAGCAGCAGTAGTAACGACTTTAGGCTTAGCTGCTTTGATCTGTATAAGTATCTGAGCCAAAGTGATTTCCTCAATAGTTGTAGGAGCAGCACTACCTTCAACACTAGCAGTAGTAACTGCTTCACCAGCAGTACTATCATCAAGCTTATTACTCTGTTCATCTTTCTCATCAACTTTAGCTTCCATAGGCATCTCATCAGCATCCAAAACTCCAATATCAAACATCAATTCATCGTCTTGTCTTTCTTGAGTTTAATCAACTAAAGTTGCATCATCATCCTTATTAAGATCTGCAATACTCCTCCTCTGTTTAGATGCATCTTCAAGATTACCCAAACTCTCCTGATCTTTAGAGGACTCAACTCTCCTACACATACCAACTTTCCCGAGTCTCTTCAAACCTGTAGGTCTTGACTTTTTCTTCCTTTCCAACCTCTGGATCCTCGTCTTCAAAGCAGCAATCTCATTTGCTTGAGCATCCTTTGCTTTTTCTAAATCAAGAACCTGTATTTGCAATTTGGTACATAAAACCATCAAATCAGTTAGTTGCATGCTATCCTCACCACTAGGTTGTGGATCATTGGAAGGTATGGGTAAACTTTCCTCATGCTCTGTCTCATCCCGAGGAACCTCTGCCTCCTATCTCTAAGCCTTCTTAGATGTTTGTTTCTTCATGGGCTGAGAGGATGTAGATGGTTGATCAATAATGGGTATTTGAGTGGAATCAGTTGGATGATCTGAATCATCACCCACTTCTTTAAAAGCTTGAACCATCATAGTATCAAATAAGGGTGTTATTCTCCCAGAAAAATCCTTTCCAGCTCTCTTCATATTAGCAAAAACTTTCTTTGTATGAAAGGGATTAACAAAAATCTTCTTATGAATTGACATATTTCCAAGTTGTTGATTAATAAAAACTTGTAAAAAACGTGGATACATCAAGAATTTGACTCCTTCATCTAAGTGTTTCACCATAGCATCAAAGATGTACTTAGACAGATTAAACTTTTGATTTGTTGCCAAACATATGATCAAGGAAGCCATTGAACTACTGAACTCATTCCATGCAGTGGATTTAGCACTTAGACATTGTGTAATAGTATGAATGAAATACTTCCACTGTGGAGAAACAATTCAAGTGATAAAGGACACCATGACAGAGTTATACGTCTAGAAATGCTCTCATTGGTGGAAACCCCACAAAGAGAATGCCACACGGATGAAGAAAACACACCAAGGGCTAGATTTTTATACTAAAGTACGTACAAAAGAAGCACAAGAGGGTCAAATCATGGATTGCCACGCTGGCAATCCGTGTGATCACTCAATCAATCCAACGGTGCTAATGATGGATCCAATGATTAGCAAGAATCAAGGGTTGAGATGACAAGGAGCTAGTAACAAACTCAAGGCCTGGAAGCTTCATCTGAGCTATATAAAAGGAGCCTCATTCACACACAAAGAGCATCTTCTTTTTTTTAGTTTTTATCTTTAAAAATTTCTAGTTAAATTGTAATTTTCATAAATTACCTTATGTAGTTTTAATTCAGTTTTTAAAAGCTTATTGTAATCTCAGTTTCAACATATTGTAATCAGTTTTCTAGTTAATAAAATCATAAGTTCTATTTTAATAATCTGTCATAAGCTCTTTACTCTCAAATGTTGTTGCTACTATTTCATAAGTTTTTCATAAGCTCTTATAAGCTCTTTGAGTGTCTAAGCTCAAATTGAGCTAATAATAAACATTTGATCTATTTAAACCTTTAAAATCAAACAAATACCCTTACTTAATGGATTTTGAGCTTTTGGATGATAAGCTTACAATGGAAGAGCTTATGGGACTTTTACTAGCTTATCATTGATAAGCTAGAGCTTGTAGACAGCTTATTTGAGCATTGATTTGCCTTTGTTTAGCTAAGGCTTTAGTAAGTTTCTTATTTCCTTTTCTGTCTTAATTTCCTAGCTTAATAGTGCTTAACTTTTGCTTATTTCTTGCTTATTGGTGATTATTTCTATCTTATTATGCTTGTTGATTCTGTTTGATTATCTGTTTTTGAGCTTAGAGGTGTTTAGATTTTTATGTTTTAACTTATAACTCTTTAAAAATAAAAAAAATAAGTAGCATAGATATAGCTTATAGTTTCTAGCTTATTTGTTCATGTATACTTGTTCATTGTGGTAGTTTTAAGCTGTTTGTTATCTGGTTAATAAGATTTGATCATTAAATCTGTTTTTCAAAAGTTTAAATGTATTTTGAAAATTCTACAGGAGTGTTTGGCATAACAGTATTAACCATAAGTTAATATTGTTAGTGGCCAATTGGTTTTGAGAAATTTGATTTGATTTCTCATTTAAGACTGTTTAATCTAGTTTCATAAGTTAGATTAGGGTAAATTAAGTTTTCATTAGTTAGTTCTTTATAAATAACAATCTGTCAAGTCATTTGCATAATTTAACTTTGATCTCTTCTAGCATTAGTCATTGTCTTTCTTGTCTTTCATTTTTTGTTTTTAGCATGTTAGAATAGTCTCAATAGGTCTGCATTAATAGATTTTTAAATTATGGTCACAATTGTGTCAAGTGCATCAGCAGTTATATTAGACAAACTTTCATTTTCTAGCTTAATTTTTAGAGAGTTAAAATAGTTTTTAGTATAATCTTTTTTAGGATTAGATTTTCAATCTTTGAGAAGTTTGTGGTCCATAGTTTACATGTTTCTAGCTACTTTTTATTAAATAGCTTAATTAGATATCTGTTTTTAGCTTTTTTACAAAATTGGCTTTTGTCTTTTCATTTTTGATATCAACTCAACATGATCTGAGCCTTTAGGTCTGTTTTCAAGTGCCTTTTGTAATAACAGCATTTGAGTTTTCAACCTTTGTTTCAAAGTTGGTTTTGGGAAGCTTAGTAGTTGTAGTATAAGCTTGCATAAATCATTTCCAACAACGGATCACAGAGCTTATCTAAAAAAATAAGCTCAAAGGATCCCTGTAGGGGACTGTTTGGGTCTAAGGTTTCTGTAAGTGCTATTTCAATTTTTAATAGTTTATTTTTCTTAAACTTTTTCTTAATTTGTTCTTAAATTAGCGTATTAGGTTAGTTTTAAATTTAGTTCTTAAGCTCATTAGGTTAGCTTCTTGCTTAATTTAGTGTTTTTCATTAAACCAAATAACACAAGTCAGTAGCCTGTCAGTTGTTTTTTTTCTAGTACTTTTAGTTGCTTATTAGATCTTCAAATGTGTTTTGATTATGTTTTATGTAGTTTTTTAGCTGTGTTACTTTAAGAAGTGTTAAGTCTTAAGCTCTGTAAGAGATACATTTAGTGCTTAAATTAAGCTTCAAATCAGTCCCTAAGGGCCCCCTGTTTGGTCTTAAAAGTCTCCTTTAGCGTATTTTGATTGTCTAGAATTTTATAGCTTTTCTCTTTGTGCTAAATTCTTTGCAAAATAGCTCATGAGTCGGTAGCTGTTCAAGTCAGAAAGTTAGCTTTATTTCTCAATAACTCGGAGCAAAAATTTCCTTTTAGAGTTCTTAAATTTTCAAAAAAGCAAAAAAAAAAGTAGTTAAGTAGTAATTGTCTAGTTATAAGTTGTTTAACAACTTATTTAGGGCTTTTCTTAAAAAGTTTCTTTTATTAAAAGTGCTTATTTTTAAGCTTATTTACAACTTGCTTTTATTAGTTAAAAAGAGGGCAAGGTGTAAATCGGGGGTGTAGCAACACTCGAACCCCGACTCAACCACCCTGCACCTTTTTATAGGAACACACACACACTCATACCAACGCGCATGGGGTTTTTTGTTAAACATTTACAACTTTTAATTCTGTTACATATTTTACCATTTTTGCTTATAAGCTGTTTTTAAGCTTATTTTCGTGGCATATTCATTAAGTGTGCCTCAAGCTTATTTTTCCTAAGTTCTATTTGTTCAGCTATATTTCTGTATTTTTTAGAATTTTTTATATATAGGTTAGTATTTTTAAACATTTAATTTTGTGAAAAATTTCTAAAAAATCTATAAAAAATAGAAAAATAATCAAAAAATATAATTCTTTTTTTTAGAAAAAATTTCTTTTATCATAAAGTTTCTAGGAAAATTAGTTTTGCTTTCGTAGGGTTAAAATTGCAAAATTTCAATTTTTAAAGAACGGGATTCGTTCCCGTTTACATTTTTCGTGTTTTTAAGCTCATTTCAACTCCGTTTTTGTTCTAGTTTTCTTAAACTTACTTTTTTTAGTCAATTTAGGGGGGGAAAAAAAGGGGGGGTTTCTATTTAAAAAGTAAAATTAGTTTTAGGTTTAATTTTGGAAATTTAGTTTTTTTACTGCCGTTTAGGGTTCCCGTTTTGCGTTTTTAGTTAAAGTTTAATTTCCCGTTATTTGCTTTCGTGTTTAATTGGCTATCATTTGCTTATTTTAATTTGTAGAAGTAGATAATCAAATCAATCTTTGTTTCCAATTTAAATCATTGTCCGAACATCAAACGTGGTTTCAATTTCACAAATCGTTGGGGGATAACGACCCGGGAATCATACTTCCCGGTTTATATACGTATTATATTATATATATTTGTGAAGATTTTCCTTTTTACCTTTGTCCTCAAGGGTAATTTGGTAATTTTCCATCATTTTATATATTTTACTCTTACGTATATATTAGATTTTAGCGAATCAATTTTTTGCGCCGCTGCCGAGGATTTGTGATTAAGATTCTCTCGTTTGAAGTTTGTTGATCGTAATTTGAAGACCCTTTCGTTTTTGAAAGTTTTGTTTTTCTTAAAAAATCAAAAATAAAATAGAAAATATAAAAAATAAAAAGTAAAAAATATTTTTTTCTTTTCTTTTAGTATAATTATTATATAAAAAAAATCAAAAATATTAAAAATTGTCAATAAAAATAAAATAAACAAAGTTGGTAAAAGAACACCAACAAATAATACCTTCAATTGAGGTATTATCCATAATAAGTTCCCAACTCGAATCAAAGATTCAAAAACTTACCATTTATGTCACTTGAGAGGAACGGCTCACCTTAAAAGGTAAATTTTTT
>BQNB010026424.1:2581-19959 GCA_026074375.1 Tanacetum coccineum | reverse complement strand
TTCTTATAAGTCAAGCCAGACCCTAAAAAGTCAAAGATTGACATCGTCATCTAAATTCGAAAATTCTCGGATGTTACATGTATCAAGACGTAAAGAAGCTATATTGGTGGCCCAATATGAAAGCCGACATCGCCACCTATGTTAGCAAGTGCTTGACTTGTGCTAAGGTCAAGGCCGAACATCAAAGACCATCAGGATTGTTGGTACAGCCCAAGATACCTGAATGGAAGTAGGACAACATCACTATGGATTTTGTCACTAAGCTTCCTAAGACGTCGCAAGGCTACGAAACCATTTGGGTAATTGTGGACCGACTCACACCAATGAGAGAGATTGATCCTATGGATAAACTTGCAAGAATTTACCTAAAGGAGGTTGTCACGAGGCATGGAGTACCTGTTTCAATCATTTGTGATCGCGACCCGAGGTTCGCATCCAACTTCTGGAGATCACTTCAGAATGCTTTAGGTACTAATCTGGATATGAGTACTGCGTATCATCCACAAACAGACGGGCAAAGCGAGAGGACAATTCAAACTCTCGAGGACATGTTGCGTGCTTGCGTGATCGATTTCGGAAAAGGTTGGGTTAACCATTTACCGTTGGTCGAGTTTTCATATAACAATAGCTATCACGCTAGCATCAAGGCCGCACCATTCGAAGCACTTTATGGTCGAAAGTGTCGTTCACCTGTTTGTTGGACCGAAGTTGGAGAAGCTCAAATACTCGGTCCCGAACTGATTCAAGAGACAACTGAGAGAATCGTCCAAATCAAGCAAAGGATGCAAGCCGCTCGTGATCGACAGAAAAGTTACGCCGATCTGAAGCGTAAACCGATGGAATTCCAAGTCGGGGATAAAGTTATGCTTAAAGTTTCGCCTTGGAAAGGGGTCGTACGTTTTGGCAAACGGGGGAAGTTAAACCCCAGGTATGTTGGACCTTTCAAGGTGTTAGGAAAGGTTGGAGAGGTTGCTTACAAACTCGAGCTTCCAGAAGAGCTAAGTAGGGTTCACAATACATTTCACGTATCAAATTTGAAAAAGTGCTATGCCGACGAACCGTTAGCCGTTCCGTTGGATGGACTTCATTTTGATGACAAGCTTCAATTTGTTGAGGAACCCGTTGAGATCGTGGACCGTGAAGTTAAACGGTTGAAGCGAAGCCGCATTCCATTAATCAAGGTTCGATGGAACTCCAAGAGAGGTCCTGAGTTCACGTGGGAACGTGAAGACCAATTCAAGAAGAAATACCCACACCTCTTCACCAAGATCGCACCGTCGTCAAGTGCTGCATCGTAAGCCTTGAGGACAAGGCTCGTTTAACGGGGGAAGTCTATAACACCCTGTGTTTTCAAGTCATTGACGACGTCGATAAATCTATTATGTATCTTTTGTATTGTACGCGTTTGTTTTAAATCGTAAACGTTAAGCTAAATCGCGTAGGCTAAAAATTAGCGTTCAATGTAAACGGGCATCAAACAATTAAATGTTTACATCAAGCAAGGGTTAAGTAATTATTTTGAGGATAATTATTAACTTTGTTCATTTTATTTTTATTGGTTGCGTAAAGTGATTTCGTTTCGCAATAAAATACGTTTAGGCATACCCGGAACCACCAAAACTTTTCTACGCTTCAACAAATACCCACATTTATACCCAATACATAAAAGTTACAAAAATATATCATATATATCATACATGGGACGAAATTGTTGCAATGTATACAAGAAATATAAGAAAAATCTTCCAAGTGGCTTTGTACATCACCTAGCTAATTAAACCAAGCCATAACTTGTTCCCTTTTGACTATTTTTCTTCCTTAAGACCATGAAGTTGTCCAATGACCAACTATTGCAATCTTTTGACCAAGACTTACCATATATACATGCATACTAGAGATAGGAACTCATACAACACCAAAACACTTAGCAAAAATCAACCCATCCCTCCCTTTTTGCTCCTCCAAGCTCACGGCACAAACAACCCCATATAATAAATCCATACTAAATTTTCTACAACCCATACACACCTACATACATCCTTCCTAAGATATTTTAAGGCATTTGCAAGCATTGGCTAACCATTTTCAAGCATTAATCAAGAAAAGAGAAGTTAGGGTTTTCACTTGGAAAACTAGGGTTAATATTGTGCAAGCTTTGGTTTCTAGTCTAAACAAGGGTTTAGATTGTGTTAGTCATCATCTTCATTCACCATAAGGTCATCTAGAACTCTTTATGATCTTACATTTATCTTTATATGCATATGTTAGTTCTATTATAGCTTGAATCACCATTTAGGATTTTGATCATGTAAAAAGGAGTTTTTACTTGTTGTCATCATATGGTACACTTTTATATATCTTATGATGTTAATGACATCATGTTAAAATGGACACATAAGTGATTTACACTCTTTGTTAAGCATAAAAATGATTATGTATTAATTAGGGTTTATAAAGTTACATAATATGTTACAAGTAAAAGAAAGGCAAATGACATATTAATGTTGATTATGGACTTTTAATCATGTTACTTGAACACTAAAATAAAGTCATGTTGGAAGAAATACACTTGTACACTTATGGTTTATATGTAAAAATGGCTAAGTATAAACTTGGAGTAAAAAGGTTAAAAATGGACTTAATAAGGTCACCCAAACTTTCTGTCCAAAAGTGTATAAAAATATACTTATTTTATATTTTTATAAGATAATACATCTCAAGACGATTCCGAAAAAGTAAGAAACATGTCAAACGGATTAATAACGAAAAAGTTACGGTAAAAACAAGTTATACGACGAATAAACGAATTTATAAAAGAATTTTTATAAAAACTTCTTATAAAAATTATTCAAACAGCAAGTTTGGTATTTTTAACAAATAATACATATTTTTAGGATTTCAAAATGATAAGAATCGTAATTTTTCAATTAATAACGAACGAGTTATGAATTTTGCGAGTTTACGACAATTAATACTTTTATAAACGTTATGTTCATGACAGGAAATATTTATTTTTGTAAACCTCATAAATAAATATAACTTTCAAATACGAGAGCTTCGTGCTCGAAAGCATCACTAAAAAACGAGGCTATAACAATAAATATGATCGTCTTACGGGTTTACGATAATTTAACACATAAAAATAACTCTATAACTGGTATGAACAGTAAAAGTACTGTTCATCAGAGGATCAAAAATATGAAAATGTCAAATTATGATAACTCATCTTAATACGAAAGCATGGGCATAAGAAACGTCAGAATCGGGCTTAAAACGCAAAAGTTATGCTATATTTACTACAACGGTAATTATAAACGTTTTTACTTATTAACCACAATTTTACCAAAACAATTAGTTGGTGATTGAACTATATAGAATTATATGTGGTTATCAAAGTACTATATTACTAGGGAGTTTCATAATGAGGCCTCTTCGGGGTGGCGTATCGACGAGTTGCTGGATTTACGACTTAAAGTGTCCTAGCTCCTCATACGTCACTACATGACCCTCTTAATTATGAAGCCCTGAACGATAGTATGGATGTAAACTATCATAAGACCTGTATATGATGTTAGTTAATCGAAGTACATGGTACTTATACGACCTTAAATTAAATAGGTTGCATCTGACGATTTGCGTGACGCGTTATCTGTGATATTTGGATTATCAGAACTCAAGGTGAGTTCATAGCCCCACATTTTTACGATTTCAATGATTTATAACTATGGGGTGGAAACATGCTTTGTTTTATAAATTGGACGCAAGTGGATATTTTATATTGATTACATGTTTGCCTAAGTAGCGATAACCCAAGTTGAGCCCATTATCAATGAATGTCAATTGCATAGATGTAGTTGTTAATTACATTATGTGAGCGTGAATGTTATGAATTAGATCTATTTGGGGAAACGGGTCCTCCCGTTCTGGTGTGACTAGCATTATCACGGAACGAACGTTTTGCGTGTCGAATTTGGGGATGTTTCGGGTTAAACATCTAATCGGGCAGAAATTGCAATATATATTATTGTAAGAAAAGATCGTCGAGCTTCAGTGTCATGAGCTTAGGAAAATGTAATCTGGTTTTGTGATGTCTGCATGTGTTGCATTATCACGGGAAAAGTCTTGCGGTCCTGCATATTATGATTTATCAAACCTATGAATTCACCAACATTATTGTTGACGTTTTAAAGCAATGTTTTTCAGGAGATCAATAAGCATAAGGTGCCAAGGATACATTGTAATTTTGTTTTTGGGATAGTCTTGCTAAAGTATGGTTGTATTTTGTTTTGGGAAAATCATGTGTTGTGAATAGTATCTTGTAATAATAATAATGAAACAAGTTTAAAGCTTCGGGCTATTTGTATCAAATATTTGTTAAATCCAATGTATCAGTTTTAAAATGACTTTTTGGTCGTTCTATATATATCTTGTGTTATTGATCTATGAAGTAACATGCCCCGGACCCTTATTCCGCTGCGACCCAATTTGGGGGTGTTACAGATTGGTATCAAGAGCCAAGGTTATAGAGAACCAGGTCAAATGTTTTTGCTGGACTATAACCGTTTTCAAACATTGCATTCATACAAAAGGGTTTTTATAGGACACTCAGTTGTTTTTTTTTCCCCACTTTTTGCTTTTGCATTAGTAAGTTTGGAATAGATGCATTCATAATTGCTAACGTGGTTATAATATATACGTATACTAAATATGAGGCTCTTATATAATATACTCATATAAGTTATTTCTGCTGGTCACAGTAGTCATGTCAGCTGATTCCGCTGTTACCTATACTTCTGTTCACTCTGAGGCACGATCTTGGAGTATTCCATCTGAGGATCCTTATGAGGAGGCTGCTCGACAGTTGTTAGAGCAGGAACCACGTTCTCCAGAGTATGTACCTGATTCCATGGAGCTGGAGGATCATGTACCAATGTACATTCCTGAGCCTGAGCATCCTGAGGACTTAGTGCTAGTTGAGGATGAGGCACCTACACCTCCACTACCACCATTCTTTTTATCTCCACATATCCGACCCCCACGTACTAGAGCCGCCATGGCTTAGATGAGAGCTACAGCACCATCCACCTATCATCCACTACTCCCATCAGCGACCCCACCATTGTTACTTATACCACTACCTGCACCATCCACTAGCCGCAGAGCTGATATTCCCTTGGGCTGACTCTCCGCTCGGAAGAGGCTACTACTTACTACTCCTAGACCTAGTTGTGAGGTTGGAGAGAGTTCTGCTGCTGCTGCTGCAAGACAGCCATGATCCACTATGGCCCATAGAGTCGATTGCAGTTCTGTAGACACTATGGAGACCAAGATTCGAGATACTGAGAGGAGGATGAGCTATGACTTAGAAATGGTCAAACATGGTAGGGTCAAGTTTACTGGTAGATGTTCGCAGTTGAGAGAGTTCGGAGTTTTACTCACGTCTTCACGATGCCAGAAGGAATCGTTGCAGCTGTGAGGAGATGAGATTGAAGTATTGATGGGAGAGAGAGACTTGTTATGAGCAAGAGAGTATTCAGACCCCGTCAGGACATTCTAGGTTGAAGCTATACAGGGCATTAGAGGACGAGTATACAGTATTAGAAAGACTGTGTTGGCGTCGCCACGAGTGGCAGCGTCATGCTGTAAATGATTTGGCTGTTCAGCATATCATGCGTACCCAGGCCCTGGAGGCTGGAGCACCCATTGACACATTAGAGGACACTGGTAGCAGTTCCTAGACTTTGGTTATGATTGTTAGCTCTTTGCATGGTCTGTTAAGTTTTTATGGTTACTCCCAGTAGCAGGCGGTAAGATCTTGTTGTTTTGGTTATGCTATACTGTATAGATTTTTATTTCTGATTTGCTATACTGAATAGCCTACTAAAGTATTACGGGTAACTACCGGCTAGTAGGGGCTTATGTTGATTTCATTTTGTATCTAACGATAGGGAATCATTATGTACCAAACAGATCATGTATGTTTCCAGATTATATATGGAATGGATGTATTATGTTATGTCGATCTTGTGTTGGTTGTATATTTCACTATGTGATGTGATTTCATTTTATTTATGATGCATATGTTATGTCACGTTATGATTGTATTGAAATCTAACGGGTATTGTATTTTCTTGTGATTGAAGTAAATGGCACCAAAGAGAACCACAAGGTCAACACCAGTCACACCAACCCCAAATGCAACACCCACCACAACTGTTACTGAGGCACAACTTCAGGCCTTAATTGACCAAGGAGTTGCTGCTGCAATGGCTGAAGCAGAAGCAAGTAGAGTTAGGAATGGCTATAACAGCAATGGTTCAGGACCAAGGCCAGCACAAAACTGCTGCGCAATTGCTCTACTCTAAATTCTTGTAATGCAAAAACCTTTGGACTTCATAGGCACTAGGGGTAGTCGGGGACTCACTCGATGGTTTGGAAAATTGAGTTTGTGTTTTAGCATTAGCAATTGCACTGCAGCTAGTCATGTCAAATTCGGCGGACTTGCACTCTGAGACGATGCTCTTACTTGGTCGGATTTTCTGTTTTAGACCACTACTCCTGAAGCAGCTCATGCCATGCCATGGGCAACACTGAAGAAAATGATGACTAATAAGTACTGCCCGAGGGGTGAGATCAAGATGATTAGACTAAGGATGTGGAATCTTAAGGTTATGTGGCACGTTGTGGTGGCCTATAGTCGACGATTTCAGCAACTAGCTTTGATGTGTTTCAGGATGTTCCCAGAAGAGATAGACAAGATTAAAAAGTATATCGGTGGCTTGCCCGATATGATACATGGCAGTGTAAAGGCATCAAAGCCGAAAACCATATACAAGAGGCTATCGAGTTTACAAACTGAGGCTGTTGGAACGAGAAGACCCATGCCTATGTTGAACATCAGGCAGAAAAGAAAGAAGGTATAATGATCCTTTCCAAGGAACAATCCAAACTAACAACAGCAGATAAGAGCAGAACACAGGCCTTGACCTACACTTGCAGGCAATTGTGACAGGAATATAGCCGGGCCTAAAACATCTATGTTCCAAGTGTAATTACAATCATGAAGGTCCTTGTCCACCTAGGTGCAATAACTGCAAGAGGGTTGGCCATCTGACCAGAGACTGTAGAAGCCGGCCTGCAAATGCAACAACAACAACCGCAACAAACAACAACCGCAACAACAACAACAACAACAATAATCAGAAGGGCAACGGTTGCTATGAGTGTGGAGCTCAAGGTCACTTTAGAAGAAACTGCCCAAAACTAAAAAACAATGACCGTGGTAATCAAGCTGGGAATGACAGGGGCTCCAGCAAAGGTGTATGTGGTTGGAAACGCTCGGGGGGCAAACCCAGACAATTGTCTCTGTTTGCGGGTAGGTTCCTTCTAAACAACCGCTTAATGCGTTATCTTTTTTGAATACGGGTGCGATCGAAGTTTTGATGTCTACTGCATTTCGCTCCCAAATTGACATCACGCCATATACCCTAGTTTACTATTATGATTGTTCAGAACTAGATGACGGGGAAGAATATTGGGTTTAAAACACTATACTTAAGGGTTGCACATCTAAACTTCCTAAACCACAAATCAAATAAATATAAGTGCCCGTAGAACGTGTAGTTTCGTTCGCTATAATCGGTATGGATTGGTTGGCGAAGTACCAAGCGGTCATTGTATGTGCCGAGAAGATTGTTCGCATCCCCTGGAGAAATGAAACCTTAATCATACACGGTGATGGAAGTAACCAGGGAAATGTGACACGATTAAACATCATTTCGTGCACTAAAACGTAGAAGTTACTGGAAAAAGGATTTCCTATCTTTTTTGGCAAACATGTTACAAAAATTTTTTTTTTTTTAAATAATTGCAAGATGAGGTTGAAGGACAGTCGTGAGAAGAAGCGACTTGAGAAAGTACTACCAATTGTTCAAGACTTTCCTTGAAAGTATTTCCTCAGAAGGACTTGTCGGGTCTCCTACCGACTCGCAGGTGGAGTTTCAGATGATTTGGTAACTGGTGCTCGCACCATGTTGAACGGGCACTTATCGAATATTGGCGCCTTCCGAAATGATAAGAGTTATCGGGAGCACTGAAAGAGCTGTCCGGACAAAGGCTTTTATTAATACCCAGTTCCTCACACCTGGGGAGCTCGGTCTGTTTGTCAAATGAAGGTTGGATCATTTAGGATGTGCATTTGACTTCCGGGAATTAAACAAACTAACAGTGAAGAACCGTTATCCACTTCCCAGGATTGATGATTTATTTGATCAGCTTCAAGGGTCGAGTGTCTACTCAAAGATCAACCTAAGGTCAGGTTATCACCAACTGCGGTTCGAGAAGATGACATTCGAAGACTTCCTTCAGGAAATGTTACGACCAATTACGAATTGTCAAGTTATGCCGTTTGGTTTGACAAATGCTCCCTGCCGTATTCATGGACCTTATGAAATCGGTTGTTTGTGCTAAACCTTAGCTGGATAAATTCGTGATTGTCTTTATTGACGTTATTATGATTTATTCGAAGATCAAGCAAGATCCCCGAAAAGCACCTCTTGCTAATCTTAGAGTTGCTTAAGATAGAGGTGTTGTATGGCCTAATTTTCTCAAATATGAATTTTGGATTCCCAAAAGGTACTGGTTTCGGTTATTTTACACGTTATCGATATTGAAGGAATTAATGTGGATACAGCCAAGATTGAATTCCATTAATAGATTGACATCTCCTAAGTCTCCAACGGAGATTTCGTCATTTTTTTAGGTCTTGCTGGGTTTTATCGAAGGTTAATTTGTTGGGTTTTTTCTAAAGATCGCCAAAACAATAATAAGCTTACTCAAAAGAAGGTCAAGTTTGAATGGGGCGATAAACAAGAAGCAGCTTTTCAACTGTTAAGCTGGTAAAGTTATTGTGTAGTGCACCAATCCGATGCCTTTCCAGAGGGGAAGAGAAGATTTCTTCGCATACTGCGACGCTTCAAAGAAGGGTTTGGGCGCGTGTGTTGATGCAAGAGAGAAAAGGTGATTTCTTATGCATACGCCAGTTAAAATAAATTCATGAGAATACTATACAACGCATGATTTAGTTGACACCTTGGAGCTAGTAGTGTAGTGTGTTCGGATCTTCAAAATTTTGAACGTGGCACTATTGGTACGGAACAAGTGTACAGTGTTCATTGATCAATAAATGCTTACACACATTCTTATCAGAAGGAAATAAACATGAGACATACAACGATGGTTGAATTGGCTTGGTGATTACGAGTGGATATTCGTTATCACCGGGGAAAGCAAATGTTCGTGCTAATGCTGTGGCAGGAAAAAACGTGATAACACCGTTTTATGAGTTTAAGCCTTAGTATGATATTAGATTGATCTTCCCAGACAAAATCTTGATATCGCTCAGAATTGAAGCACCGGAATAACCACAGAGAACATCAAGAATGAAGATGTTGGAGTAATGTTGGTTGAAAACGCTAAAAATCCAGAGGCAATTAGGACGGAAAAGTTGGAACCCCGTGCGGATGGAACCCTATGCCTCATTGGCAGGAGTTGGCTACCTTGTTATGGTAATTTGCGGACTGTGATCATGCACGAGTCCCACAAAATTTTATCCAAGAGATTTATGATATAGAGTAACTCAAAATTTTATCCAAGACAAATGGAACTTTTTCTAAAAGCACGAAAAGAAAAGAAAAAATATGCCGAATCTCAATAAGCTAAAATAACCACAACTAAAATCACCAAACCTACCCGTGGCGAGTGATACCAAATGTTATCCCAAAAGCTTAACCCATATCACAACCAATAAGCAATACCAAATAAGCAAAATAGAAAAGAGAAAAGAGAGAAGGAAAAGATAGAAGATTAGATTAAGATGAAAGAGTGGGATGGGAGGTTTTACACACACACATAAACTATGTAAATGAAAACCAACACCCTCTCCTTGTGTGGAGAGGGTTCTATATATACCCAATGCCAACTAGTAGGCGTATGGGCTTTCTACTTGGGCCGGGCTTGGCATATCTTAGGCTTTGAGCCCGAAACACGGACAATATTAGATTACAATCCAAGCCCGTTGAACCCGACTAGCCTATTACAATACAAGACCTAGATTGACTTTCTTAGACCGATAACATTCTTGTTTGACTTAATATAATTAAGGCTAACAAAAACTGACCTTGTGATTGATGTAAAGAAGCTGAACTAGGTTCAGGTTTGATGTCATGTTATACTGAACTGATTATTGTAATCATCATTATCATCAATCTTCTAGCGAAGGCGACAAAACCACAAGTGCTCATGTAAATCCATGAATGAGACATATGTGATTACTCAGTTACTTCACTCGAGAGACAGCTGAAGACTTAGATAAAATCATTTTATAAACTGAACTGAAGAAAATGAACCAGTTTTGTTTAGTTCTTGACTTGACCAATATTTGTGCTCCAGCGAAGGCGACAAAATCACACATGCTCATGCAAATCCATGAATGAGACAGATGTGATTGCTCAGTTACTTCACTTAAGCAAGCTAAAGGTTGTATGCAAAAACTGAACTGACACTTAACATATGAAAATTTGTTCAGTTTTGCATAAAAGCATTGAACCTTCAGTTTTCTTCAGTCAGTACTGAAGCTTTAGGTTTTGAATCAATGTTCAGCATACCTAGTTCATCAATCAATCTTTTAAAAGATGGCTTATCCAGAAGATTGATGAGGATATCATCAAGTTGATATTGAGCGGGAATGAAATGAAATTCAATGTCCCCTTTGATAATATGATTTTTGATCTGACATTAATAAGCCTTTTTTAGTGCAGAATTGGATTGTTATGGGTACCTCTTCATATATGATACCATAGTCAGTGAGTCGACTCTTTATCCCTTAGTATAGTTGACACAGATCCAGCTGCATCTATATCTTCAGATTCAGTTGAGAATCGAAACATAGCTACATATTGCAGTTTATAGCACTTCCAGCAAACTTCTTGCTTCTATGCAACTAAAAAAGCATCTGAAGTGCTTTTTCTAGTCCATGTTGCATTTAGGACGGTTAGAGTCTTGGTATCCTTTTATGTCAAGACCTGAACTTTTTGGATACTTAAGACCAAGACTGGGAGTACCTTTTAGGTACTTAAAAATTCTCTTAACAGAAATAAGGTGGGATTTCCTCTATGTTTGCCTTGTTGTTTGCATATGAGATCACGTTGAGAATTGAAAATGTCGGTCTGCCTGCTGTTGTTTCATTAGTGTTCCATTCATACCTCTATATTGAGACTCATTTACAGCTTTGCCATTGAGATCAGGTCCTAACATGTTAGGGGGCATAATTGGAGTATTCACTGATGAACTAATTTTGTCATACTTTCTCAGCAGATCTTTGACATATCTTTCTTTATTGATTGAAATGCCTCTTTCAAATTGTTCAATCTGAAATCAAAGGAAGTAGGTGAGGATACCTATCATGCTTATTTTGTATCTTTGAGTCATTAGTTTAGCAAACTGTTTGCACACCTTTGTGCTGGTGAACCTAAGGATAATGTCATCAACATAAATTTGTACTAAAATCACATTTGTTTGAGTTTTATAGATAAATAGAGTGTTGTCTATCATACCTCTTACAAAATTGTGTTTAGTGAGATAAGTTGAGAGAGTTTCATGCCATGTTTTGGGGCTTGTTAAGTCCATAAAGGGCTTTGTCCAATTTGCAGACATGGTTGAGGAATTCACTACATCTCAAAACCTAGGGGTTATTTTACATGAATTTCTTCTTTTAGTTTACCATTGGGGAATGTACTTTTGACATCCATTTGATAAACTGTGAAGTTTATAAATGTGGCAAAGGCAAGAAAGATCTTGATTGCTTTAAGTCTTGCAACTAGAGTAGGATTTTATCATGATTTATGCCTTTATGCAATTGATGATTAAATCAAGCATTATTGCCTTATGATTACAATGCCAGATTCCTCTTTTATTGATGATGCAGATCGTTAACGGCCGAACAACATACAAATTAAAAGAACAATTGGATCGATAATTCTAGTGGGGAACTCGATTAAAGCAAAATCTTTTATTATTATCACAACTCAAAAGATATCTCAATACAAAGAAAAGACCCACTATGTATAGGAAAACTAGAATCAATCTAAATAAAGATTGATTTGACTTTCCTTTTCTTAAATTTATAATTGATTAGAAATTGATACTTTCCTAACCAAATTTTATTGTCAAACAAGAAACATAAATAAAAAAAAGAAAGTAAATATTTTGACTTTGACTCAAAGTTGAGATATGCAGACATGTTGATTATTGCGTTCAATGCCTACCATAATCCTCCCCACTTGATAAAATCTCGTCACTAGAGTTTTTAGCACTACGATCATCCCTTTTCTTCGAGCATTCCTAATTTGTATCCCCAGCATTAAATTCCCTTTCTTTATAACAACTTGACCTCGAACCTTGATCGTCTTAAAACCTACTTGATCGACCATGGGTGGAGCTTTTAAATAACATTCTTGATATTTTTTATAAATCAGAAATTTGAATGAACTTTGGGTCTAAAACCTTGATAAAAATCTTTTTTTCCAAACGCATCAACTAGCGTGATTTTGTATTGATTCTTCCTCAAAATCAAATAACTTAAAAATGTTTGGATCATTGAAAACAAAGACTCATTAGCCACCATACAATGTCTTTATGTTGTCTTCTTTCTCCACCAAATCTCCTTTCCAACAAATCCTTCTTCTTCCTCAATGACATCTTCAATATCAGTATCATAAACAGGCATCGATTCTTCTTCTTCATTATCGGTGTCATAAACAGGACACGATTCCTCTTCTACTATACATGATTTGGTCTTCCTTGAAAAACTTGGATATTTATTAACAATAGATCTCCTCTTCTAATCCCCTATATCCAGATAATTAGGTTATGTTTCGGTTTCCTTTGTTAACAAAGGTTTAATAGTGGTCATTCATGAAACAAGGTTTCCTCTGCCCAAAAGGATTGGACGTCCTCTGTCCCATACGTACCAGATGTGGACTCAGTTTACGCTCTTTAGGACGAGTCTTGCCTATAATAAATGCGGGAACTCGAGTTCTTAAATCCGTTGCTTGAGGCTTGCGATCTTCACGTCACCTGGATCTGGTTCGTTGCCTCGTCCGACGAATCTACGAATTAGATGTTCTCTATGATTTCGTTCGACCATTAGTACCATAGCACTGATACCAAATGATGCGGATCGTTAACGGCCGAACACCATACGAATTAAAAGAACAATTGGATTGATAATTCCAGTGGGGAACTCGATTAAAGCAAAAGCTTTTATTATTATCAAAACTCAAAAATGTCTTATACAAAAGATAAGACCCATATTTATAGGGAAAACTTGAATCAAACTAAATAAAAGATTGATTTGACTTTCTTTTCCTAAATTTTTAACTGAATTAGAAATTAATTCTTATTAACCAAGTTTATTGTTAAACAAGAAACATAAATAAAACAGAAAAGTAAATTATTTTGACTTTGACTAAAAGTTAGAGTATATGCAGGACATGTTGATATTAAGATCAATTGGCCCCTGCATACAATTGTAGAAGAACTGAAATTGTTCATATGCTGAAGTATCTTCTATTTTGGAGGGGATTGGTTTCAGAGGATTGAAAGTTTCAATTTGTGTCGAGGCTTATAAGAATTAGTTTTTCATGGTGTGTTTGTTTTTGTTTTTTTTTGTTCAAACTGATCATCATTAATGAGTTCATCAGTTTGAAACAGATGATCATTTTTTATCATTGTGATCAATTTGATCATCTTGACCATATTGGTCAGGTGAGATTTTTGTTTTAATAATAGTTGATTTTTTTCATAAGGTTTTATAAAGAATTCTCAGTTGTTAAAATCGTTTCAGTGTTCATGCTATGGAACATTCACTTTCCCTCCCTTTTTAAAAACTATACCATAACCATAACCTTAAGTGGTGTATGTGGAGTTATTTCCATACATTCCTTCAGGTCCTAGTACATCTTATATTTGTGCAAGTAATCCTTGATATATGTTTTGAATGATTATTGTTCAAAGTGGAGTGATAAGGATTCTCTGATGCTACACTGCACAAAACAGGATCAGGATGGTTAGTTTTGTTTAGAAACCCACCTTTTAGTGGGAGTCTTTGATCTTAAAGCACTTGATGATTCAGTCTTACTTTCTTTGAAAGACTCAACTTTCTTAGCTTGAAGAGCTTCTTTTTTCCTGAACCACTCAATGTGATTATGATCAGATGTGGTATGAACATTGCTACCACATGTTTTATAGTTCTTTATGACATGTTGAGGGTTTCTAGGTTTGATTCCTCTTCTTGGAGAAATAATCCTATTATGACCATGAGTATCATGATCATAGCTTCTACATATTTTACATATGGGATAGTATACACAATTATCAAATTTATGATCATTATATCCACAATGTATGCAGGAAGGAAAAGGTAATGCTAGCCTTGCAGGTCTAGATCTTGAGGAAGATTCACCTTGACCAGTATGATACTGATTTATATTCATGGAAGACATAAATTCAGCATGATCACATGTTCTGTGATTTGTTATCTTGAACTTTTTATAAAACAATATTTCATAACAATTCTCAGAGAGATGATTGTTTTGTCCACACAATTCACAATTCATTTTCAATTGAGTTTTTTATTTGTTTTGAAGTGCATTGGGAGGAACCTGTTGAGAATTCTTATTTCTAAAGTAAGATGATTTATTCTTGCTAATTTGTAATTTTAGTTCATTTAGTTCTTTCATTACAATAGCCAAGGGAGGATCATCTTCCATTTTCACATTTTTCAACTTACCAGCAGGAGCTGAATTAGTTTTAGAAGCTGAAGAACTTTTGTTGCCTCTAGCAAGAGCTGAGGAAGGTTCATTTATTATGATACCTTTTAAAGTTTCAGCTTTGAATGTGAATTTTGACTTCAAAATTGATTTGATAGTCTTTGGTCCAGAATCAGGTTCAGCACCAGTCAACTTCTCCAGTAGAGGAAGGGGGTGCTACAGACTAAAGATTCATCCGCTGAATCATAATCAGTCGCTGAAGAGTCAGAGATAACAACTGAATGGTCAGTTGTGTTTCTTTATGACTCATTTGAGGGTACCTTACCAGTATTATGATTTGACAGAGTAGAATCTTCAGCTTCAGATAACTTAGGTTTATTACTACCAATAATAGACACCTTTGAGTTATCTGCTAAAGATTTTACAAACATTGGGTCTTTTGGCCTAGAGCTAGAGGTATCTTCAGTGAGTTGGTCAATTCCCAAGATTTTCTTCTTTTGAGTAGGATTTTGTTCACTGATACACTGATTAGCTTTATTAGAACTGTGTAGCCATGCTTTTGTTATAGAAGTTAGCTCTTTCAGTTCATTTCTTAAGTTTTGATTCTCTTTGAGAATCTCAGTGTTTACATGCTGCATGGTAAGAAGATCAAACTTTGCTTGCTTTAATACCAAAAGCTGTTCTTTGCATGTATTTAGTTCTTGAACAAGATTTCTATGTTTTGACATGAGATTGTTTCTTTGTTCTTCAACATAGTTTAGATCAATACACAGATAATCTAGAAAGGATTTTCTATCATCATTATCTTCCATTTCAAGAAGAGTGTTGATGAGGTGTCATTTTATACACTTTTTCAGGGTCGTTTAACCCCCTAAATCGTGCATTTATGCCCAAAATAGGTACTTAATCGTTCCTTTTCAGGTATTTAGCATTTGGAAGCCATTTGAGGAGGAAATGCATCGTGACCGTGGGCTCATTAGAGAAGAAACAGACCAAAGTAACTACGAACCTACACCAACATCTTTTAAGAATTTTTACTCAGAAGCTGGAGACGACGTCACAGATTACACGTGACGCCTTCATAACTCATCTCAAGACGGCATCACAAGATCTTCAGACGGCGTCAGATTGTACGACCCAGCCCATTATCTAGAATAATCTATTCATGATGGCGTCATGATTAACACGCGACGCCGTCATAGCGATTTTCCTATATATACAAATCCGTTTTTAGGGTTTTAAGTGTGTGACTTTAGAGTAAAGAAAGGGACGAACCCTAGTTCGTTTAGCAGCCGTTAGGGAACGATTTCTAAGGGCCTCAATAACCCATTACTTCCTTCAATTCAATGTATTAATCAGTAAAGCTACTTATATATCAATTGTCTTGTTGTGTGATCTTTATCTGTTCTTACTTTATCTTTAACATGCTTGGCTAAACCTTCTATTGTATTTATTTATGATTGTATGAAACCTAGGATGTAGATCTTAGTGGTGTTGCTTCTTGTGATGAATATGCATGTTAGGTATTAGAAAACCAGCTTTTGTCTGTATCGCTGTTGATATGTCTAGGAAAACATGATTGTGTAGAAAAGAAACCATCGAGTAACAGTCTTCATACTATCTTGCCCCTTATATGGTTGACCCTCTCTTAATATATTTAAAATGCATTTAATATACTCTTAGGGGCCTTGTAATAGTCTTCATACTACCTTACTTGTGCGTTGCTTTAACAGAATATTCAATAGATGGCAGGTTTGTGTAATTCGTTCATAACTTAGGAAATAACTACATAGATCATCACAAGTGTGACAAAGCAACAACACTAGAAGAAGCAATCTAAGGAGTAATACATGATTAAATAAACACAATCTTTTATTATATTGTTATCACCCGGTAGCTTAGTTTAATAGCTAAAACCAACCAACCTATCAAATATATGATTTTACCTGCTTTCCTATAAACATAAAAACACAAAAAGAATCTTCTCTCAACCCTTAGAATTATGTTAGACCGTGATCAAGCCTTCCCAACCTATTCCCCGAGTAAACGATAACAACCCCATGAGTCTTGCCTATACTACTACTACAACGATTAGGTGCTCTGCCTAAGGAGTTGTAAAACTTCATGTAGAAGTCCTACGACGACCGCATCAAGTTTTTGGCGCTGTTGCCGGGGAATAGTTAGGTTCTGATCATAGTTTAGCTTAGTTCTACTCGCTTGAATCCTTTTAAGTAAGAATTTAATTTCCGCATATTAGCTTTCTCGTAGTCTATCTTTTCTTTGTGTTATCTGTTCGTAACCCATTCTCGTCAACCACCATGGGAGACGAGAATCCTATCTGTACTCTAGGAGACTACTCCAAACTAAGACACGAGGGATATAGGAATACCATTGAGCTCCCCATAGGGAAAAACGTAGTACCTTTTCGATCCGACACCATCCGATTGGTGCAAAATGGAAGCTCATTCCACGGACTTCGGTCCGAGGATCCTAATCAACACCTCAAAGATTTTATTAAACTTGTGGACTCACTTGACCTTAACGGCGACA
>BQNB010026423.1:0-58615 GCA_026074375.1 Tanacetum coccineum | reverse complement strand
AGACGACTAATTTTCGTACCTCTCATACCCTCTAACCTTATATTTCACTATCTATATTCTTTTATAACTTCAAAACTTGGACTTTTTGTTGGTTTTTTTTCTTTGCAGCTCATTGTGACCGGAAATGGACATGAGTCTCCAGCTCATAGTGACCAGGAGATGAATATTTTTTTCACATGAATTTACTTTTGTTTTTCACTACTATGGTGTGTTCCATACATTTGGTTTCCTTTTTTGTTTTTCTATTTGTAGCTCAAAGGGGATGCCATCGTTAAAAGGGTTAGGGAATGTTTAAAGGTCGTAGCTAACGACAAACTTGATGTTGGTACCGTTTAAGTACTCCTGTTTGCTGTTATGAAGGCGAAGCAAGGAAGAAGACATGATGATACTCGTGAGCATGATATGATAGGCGATACATATAATTTCTTTTCTTTTTGACAAGCTATTAACATGGTTATGATACTTAAATTTCAGTGTCTTCAGTTTTGGAGCTCAATTCGTAGTAAATTGTGAATGGTGGTTCAGGCATGTTTAATTGTATAGTAAACTTTTTTTTTGGTGAAGGGTTACCCGCTAAATTTGATTAAAATTTTAATAAGAAACAAATTGTTTTATATAATGCAATTACTATAATTTAACTTGGGACATGGTTTATTTTATGGATGTTAATGTATAATCTATATGAACTATACTGCGAAAATAGTAATTAAGATCCATGTTTGTCTTGTAATTCTTAGTCAATAGTTTATGTTTAAGCAAATCCATTAAACTTAGCCGGATATTAATTTTTTTTGTTTGTTTGTGAATATTGAAATAAACTATGACCTTGAATTGAATACTGTAAAACTAATAAACTCTCTCATAAAGTAAAAATACATTGAATAAATGTACTTGAAAATATAATATTTACCGTAGAGGTTGGGTTGGGCGGCTGCCACTGTTATGCAATATGCAATGGAAAGAGTGGGAGGTATGGTATGTTGAATATTTTTTGGTAGAAAATGTCAAGAAATTGAAGGCCTTGTCGGTTAGACTTGAGATAATGAGGTCTTGCATGATGTATAATTGTTGTTCTAGCATAGAGTAGAGACTATTAAAAACAATAATAATTAACTCGAAAATAGTTTTTAGTATTACAATTACTACGTAATAGTATAGAAGTTGACTGTTATTCAAGAAAGGAAACAGGTTTAGCAATCACAAAATTAACATCATACGAAGATGTAACGAAAAATAGATGTGAATTTTATCAATATGTCAAAAGCATAACTAATAACTACAATATACATACAAATGAGCTATAGCTTAGCGGTATGTAAGTTGTCATAAACTAAAACTAATATATTGTAAACTAAAATATTGTATTTAGTTCTTTCCATTACATATGAGAGTTATTGCTAACCTATTACATTTATCATCTTTTTTTTACTATAAACTTCTTTCCATAAGGTCAACAACTAACTCGCTTGCTGATGACATATAGTACGTATGACAGGCCTCTGAGTCTAATCGGGGGGTCCGTCCCCACGATAAGGCTAACGGTTTACCTTTACTTGTGCACGAAGTCATCCAGTTACTTCGTTTAGTGCAAGATTCAACCCGAAGATAGCTTGCTGGCCCGACCCAACAAGCAATCTTAAACCATCTCATACCCGGTAACGTATTTTGTACTAACAAGTTGGCGTCTTCCGTGGGACCCAATACACAACTGCGTTCCTTAAAAATACTCACCATGAGCACACGAGCGAACTTTGCTCCCAATCCTCTCACGTCCGCTGTGCGAAACACGATGGGCAGGGGACATGAACAAAACCCTTATGAAAAATGCTTTTACGAAAAAATGAATTGGGTCGAAGATGCGTAACAACGGTTTTGGGAAATGGAACTATACGGTTTTTAGGATAATTACAGTTTTGTATCCGTTGGTACAAGTCTATCCATTTGACAGCCCGAACCAAAATTTTGTAAGTCTTCTAGTTCGTATCTCTGATCATATCATATAACTTCCATGCGAAGCTCATGGCAAAAATATATTAAATGCGTCACTTTCCGTATGATACATTAAACATAATATTGTTCTTGGATATATAACATAAGTTTTTCGAGCATCTATATATTTTAAAAGGCTCGTGGTACAAGTTTGACGCATTTATATAACAACCCGAAATTTTCACCAATATAATATCTCTCTGTTATATAATATATCACTTTTTCAAGGGGAAATTTTTTGCTTTAATCTCTTATTATTCAATGTAACTTGCATAACTAAAGTAAACGAGCTCACGCAACCTACCTATGGCAATCCTATCTACGTATATGTCAAGCAAACATCATAACATGTCAAGTCAATACCATCATATCATTATTACAAAGTACATTACTCATATAATATACCATTCGCAACGTTATATCAAAACGGGCTTTAAACCGTTATCGTATACCTCTAAACCCTAATTCCATGAAAGGTTAATACCTAAAGCATATATACAAGTAATATAACATCTCATTTGAATATACATTCCCTCCAAATTAAGGTACAAGTCTTTAATGAATAATGTATAAGTTACTAATGCACGACATCCAAAATAGCCGTTTTACCTTTGTTTTCATTCTAATTTCTTCTCCATCACTTGTGTACAAGCTACTACACTCAATATACAATATGTAAACCCTAATTATTCTATTCATAAGCTTTCATACAACTTTTTACACTCAAAACCCTAAACCTTAAAACCGAGCTAGTTTCTAAACCATGACCCATTTATCGATTTTTACCCAATGTAAACCCAAACCAACACTCAATTAAGTTGTAATAACTTAATTTAAAACATTTTCAATCATATTCCATCACCATTTCATCATTTTACTTCATCTATATGCAAAACGAATCCAAGAAACCCTAATTGTGCCTTAAATGGAACTTTTGACCCGTTTACTTATTTTTACCCATTTTAATCATAAACCATTAACCCAATTATGATCTAAACTCATAATATGAGCCTTGTAAACAATTATCTATCATCCTTGATCAAGAACACGCGAATTATAAGCTAGAAAACCCTAAAGAAACCCTAATGTACCCAAAGTAAACCCGCGACTTATTTCATTCATTTTCGATCCGTTTTAACTCAAACCACTTGCGAATTCCCATTGATAAACCTTGACACAAACCATGAGGACATGTATCTATCATTCTTTGATCAATGTATGTGAAATATAAGCCAAGAACAAGAGTTTGAGCCCTTATAAGCTCATACAAACCCGCGACCCATTCTTTTGCAAATTGACCCATTTTAAAGATTCTTTTTGCAAAATAACTCACCCACATGTGCTCCTATGTAGCTTACTCAGCTGCTACAACAAATATCTTACATTCCTTAGCTACAAATCAAGTCACATGACCTCCTTTTTGGTCTAATTTAGCCGCGGCAAGCATAGGAGGTATCCACCTCCTTAATCTACAATCCTAGCTCATACAACTCACTCTATAGCTTCAACACTTCAGCTAGTAGCTTATCCAAGTGTCTCACATCAGATTACAAGCCTTCCTTAACCTCCTCATCTTGTTTGACTATAAATAGAACCCTAAATCTCTCATTTCTATTCATCCTCCACTTCCTCCTCTATAACCTATACAAGACAGCAATACTTTACTCCAATAAGTGCTAAGAAGATCTAAGATCGATAAACAAGCAAAGCCTTGAAGAAACGAAGCCCCGAAGTCATTATTCAAGGCGTAAGAAGCTAAAAGTCACGATTTTGACCCGTTTTCAAACTATAAGCTCAAACCCAAGTTCTATGATCTTCATACCTGCTCCTACACTCTTATAATGTTCATATGATCCTAAATATACTCTTGTTAAAGTTTTATAACTCAATTCATACTCATTTTCCATTTTGATCCAAAACCGTACCCCCGAAACCCTAATTTTATGTTTTTCTTAAAACTAAATATTCTAATGTTTAAATATTTTTATAATCTATCCTAACATGCTTAACTAATGTTAGTATAACAACTTTATCAAGTCTTGAAGGAATTTAAACTTAAAACCCGCGCGTTTACGTTTAAAAACCCTAATATGACCCATTTTGCTTCCTAGCTTAACGAATCGTTATTTTAAACTTTCGTTAAGTTAAACCTTCATATTTTAGCTTATATTAATAAGCTATAACCTGCAAATGTCTTTTGGAATGTTAAAATAAGCTTGCATAGCAATTCGAACTTGTCTTGTAAATATTATCCATGTAAGGGGTATATATCGTAACTTTATGAAACTTATAACTAAAAGGACTAAAAATGTAATTTTATCAAATTTATAACTATAAAGGTCTATTATGTCACTTTCCAAAGTACAAGGTTTACTTTGTACATCCTTTAAACTAGAAGGACCAAACTTTTAAAAGTGCAAACTCCAAGGGTATATTTTGCCATTTTTTTCATTCTTAAGGGTCTAAAATGTAACATTTTGAAAAAGTATAAAAACATGTTCAAAACATTACAAGACATAACTTTAATTAAAGCTTGTCGTGCTTATCATTTCCAGATATTGATCAAAACGCTTAAAACCGATTATATCGTATCACAATACTAGGGAGCTTCATATTAAGGGGTTTCATCTTGGTATTACGTTCTGACTGAGTTGTTGGGTTTATGATTTAAAGTGCCCTAGCTCCTCAAACGTTTACTGAATGAAATCTGAATTATGATGGCCCGAACGGTGATACAATAATTCCAAACTCTCCAATCAAACTCATAACAATATTAAAACCAAAGTTCTAGAGTACAATCCTCCTAAGCCTTGACATATTTACTCAGGTTATGTGACGTAGCTGTTTACTATCATTTTGCTATATCAACCTTCCATGTTAAGATTGCGATAAAGTCGTCAGCTTTCATTTTGGAATATTTATTACAACTACATATTCAGGTGAAGTTCATAGCCTCGCCTTTACTTATTTACATGTTTTATAAACCCGCGAGGGGGATACGCTTGTTACAAACTCTTTTACATACTCGTTTATCTTATAACAATATGATTATTTTTCAATGACTTAGTGAAGTTCATAGCCTCACTTTTACTTATTTACATGCTTTATAAATCCACGAGGGGGATACATGCTTGTTACAAACTCTTTTACATACTCGTTTATCTTATAACAATATAATTACTTTTCAAAGACTTAGTGAGATTTATACCCTCGCATTTTCAATCTTTTGAATGTTTTATAAACCCGCGAGGGGGATACATGCTTGTTTACAAACTCTTTTATGTACTCGTTTATCTTATAATAATGTGATTACTTTTCAAAGACTTAATGAGTTCATAACCTTACATAATTTATAAACCCGTAATACCTGCTATAAACCATGAATGCAAGTGTTTTCTAAACTATACACTATCCTGATATATTATTGCCTAAGTACATGAAAATATTTCTTCAATATCTCTTTGGATAGTATCTCCCAATACTTCTTTAATATCTATTTGGGTAGTATCTCCCAATATTTCTTTAATATCTCTTTGGGTAGTATGTCTCAATATCTCTTCAATATCTATTTGATTATGATGACTTGCATTCAACTGCTCTCCATAATAATGTTGTTCTCCATAATAATGTTGTTCTCCATGATAATGTTGTTTTCCATAATAATACTGTTTTATTATCCCTGCAATACCAATATTTCCATTATGATAACTTGTATTCAACTATTACATTTTAAACCTATGAATTTCACTCAACCTGTGTGTTGACCCTTTTTATGCTTGTTTATCTCACGTAATTAAGCAACTTAAGACATGGAGTGGCATGGACTTGAAGATGGCTAAAACTTGTTATCATTCACATTTTATGTTTCTAGATTTTGTGATCTGCCTTTGTAAAACTCTGATTTTAAATGAATAATAACGTATCTTTTAAAAAGGTCTCTTTTGATTCGTTTTCTATGATTGTGTCTGTGATTCATGAAGTAATACCCCAGATTAGCTTCCGCTGCTATATTTATCAAAATGGGGGTGTTACAATTTAATACCTAGCTAACATGCCTAGATGCAAGTTCACCTATTATGATTTGTATATACACACTCACATGAAAAGGTGTGATGCTTTTTTATTAAATAGTACGTACGTACAAACTTATAATCTTAAAGCTTGATTTTCAAGATCTATGCACAAGTCACTACATAAACTTGAAAATAAAACGCATATTTGTAAAAAAAACAATTCGTGAAAAATACTATTCAATCTTGAGTGGGATTTAGTTATTCTTTGTTTCATTATAATAGTTAATATGCAAAATCATTCCTAAATGTTTATACAAAGTACAAGTGTATGATGCACAACTCATGTAACACACTCGTAAGGACAAGCCCAGTAATTGTCTACCTGCTAAACTTGCTGGATAAAAACATACCACTCTAAGCGAGCCGGATCGGGACATGAACCTTGGTCGTACTTCTCCTATATGAAACCTGTGGCTCATATTCTCGAGCTTTAGCCTGTTAAAAAACAAACGACCGGCAACACCTTGTTACTTAATTTTTTTGGCCGCTACTACCGGAAAATATTTGAAAATACCACCATCTATGTTCAACTCCCTAAACAAATTACTTACGTAATTATAAATGTATAACCCTGAAACATGTGTCACTTCTTAAAACATGTGTGTCGGAACAAAGCTGAAACCATGCGGAACCCTACCTTTCTCAAGACGTGTTCCACGTATGTGGTAGTCTGGTATTGCATTAATACCACTAATGAAAAGTAGTCCCATACTCCCACATGAGTACACCTACTTATATACAATACTAATTATAGAAAAAGACAAAATGTCTGCTATGCAAACGACAACCTTGTTCCATATGTCGAATATTACTTTAAATTATTATTTAATTTTTGATCCGGACATATTAAACCAGACCAATTGTAATTGAAGTCGTAACATTACGCATGACTAAATTTCCAACATGTTTTTCTTGCTATATCTATAATAAGCTTCATGCTCTATACACAATATATGCATCCAGATGTATAGTTGAGCCATCTTTTTAATAAGCTCCGTGTTTTGACACGTGGTTGAGCAACCTTATAATTAACTCAAAGTTATGTAAACGGGGCATACAGAATAGATAATCTATAAAAATGTCCTCTACTCATTTAAACATAATGTATTAAGTTTAACGCTACTAATAAAATATAGCATCATTAAACTTGGAGGAAAATAATGGTATGATAACACCATTAACTATATCTTTCTTGATATTAGTATGCCATTTATTTTGACACATATGAAACACTACTTTATTTTTACTAAAAAGTATACATTCAAATGCCTTTTATGGACATAAGGATGAGGAGCTTCATAGTTAGCTTCGTACTTGAAAGAAATATATTTCATAAAATAAAGGATGGGTAACCTAACAATTAACCCAGCCACGAAAGTACATCCTCCGTTGATTTTAAGAGGAATATAATATTACGGGTAACCTCAAAATTAACCCAGCCACGGAGTACATTCTCCGTTGGTTTTAAGACGAATATAATATTCGCGTCAGGACGGGTACCCTCAAAATTAACCTAGCCACATAGTACATTCTCTGTTGGTCTTAAGACAAATGTAATATTCGCATCAAGATGGGTAACCTCAAAATTAACCTAGCCACGGAGTACATTCTCTGTTGGTTTTAAGACGAATATAATATTCGCATCAGGATGGGTAACCTCAAAATTAACCCAGCCACGGAAGCACACTCTGCGATGGTCTTAAGACGAATGTAATATTCGCATCAGGATGGGTAACCTAACAATTAACCTAGCCACGGAAGTACATCCTCCGTTGGTCTTAAGACGAATGTAATATTCGCATGAGGACGGGAAACCTTACAATTAACCCAGCCACGGAAGTATACTCTCCGTTGGTCATAAGACGAATGTAATATTCGTATCAGGATGGGTAACCTTACAATTAACCCAGCCACGAAAGTACACTCTCCGTTTGTGTCAAAACAATTACTGATATGAGGAATGGGATAATGTAGTTATCTTTTCTTAAAAAGTAATACAAATATGCCTAAGCACATTTAGAGTAGCTCTGGAAATGTTAGTGAGGTGTTGTGATGTTATCACATAGGGGTTTTGTGTAGTTTAAATGGTTTCGTTCCATATTTGTTTAAAAACTTCCAGTTTTGGAATTTTGTTTTAGGTTTTAGTAACACTGATGTTTTTTCTTTTGTTTGGTGAATACTAGCGCTTTAGAATTCTTCTAAAAAGAAGTGGAAACTATTGGGTCAACTAACTTCGGTTGAGGAATGCGGCATGGGGTTATGGTGATTGCACGGCTGTGTAGCAGGGGTAGAGTTGGTCGGTGTTGGTGATGGTTTGTAGCTAGGTTAAAGAGGTAATCATATATTCTAGACATATTTTTCATGAAAACGAGAAGAACATGGATTTGTTATATATGTTTATGCAATAACGTCCTTTCTAGAAGTCTGCAACGAAGGAGTTTGTTTTTGCAAACAAACTTCCGTTGGAGACAACTTTATGAAAAGAATGTGCAACTATGATTTTTGAAAGCCCAATTAAGAAATATGTAATTACAGTATAATGTTATGTTACGATTACTGCTATTCAAGACCAATAAACATGTTACTTCATGTGCATAGACTGTTCTTTCTGTTGTAAGATGCTGCTATTTGCAACTTATAAAAAGTTTGATTAAGGTTTCCTAAATATTGCAGGATGCTGCAAAGTTATTTAAGGGAAAGGTATTTGGACGTAGCAATAATGTAAGCGTAGAAATTAATTACTCGAGAGTGTTGAATGAATCCACATTATATGTTTCCCTAGAAAGAGATATATAAATAGGCATTAGTAATATATTATTTAATGTTATTTAATATGTAATATGTAGAGTTGAGTTATTTTGAGGACTTGTTTTCTCTCACATACTGAGGGATCAATCTGGACCGTAGATTACCTAAGATATGATCAAATAATAAAAAAACGCGGAAGGACCAATATTGCCGACCTTGTAAAAAAGACAGAGGGACTAAAAGTGTAAATATGTATCAAAACCCCAAATTCCCCGTATCCTCATACGAAAAACACACACACCACATACATTCACTCTCTACACATCGAACCCTAGCAAGAAATACAACAATCTGGGCAAATTAACCTTGCAAATCACGAAATAAACAAAAAAATGCGACAAGTAACTAGTATATCAACAGATCCTTGAAAAAAATGGTTCAAAACAAACTGATTCATAACGCCGATGATGGTACGTTTATACAGATCCATTAGTTTGTTGTAATTTAAGTATTTTTGTGATATTCTTCTTATTTCTGAATTTTATTTATGCTTTTATGATATTTGTGCATATTTTTGTGATTTTATTCATTTTAAGTTGCTTATTGATAGATTGTTGTCATAAAACTCTAATTTTTACTTTTATAAAGTGATTATTAGTGTGTTTAATGACTAATTTTTGATAATTTGTGATGTTGTGATAAGGTGATTGTGCATGTTTGCGACTAGTTAGCGTTAAAGGTTAGTAGATTGATATAAGACCTGATTTACTACTGATTTTGAAGTTATGCCTGATACTGACACTCCTCTTAGGTTTGAATTTAATTTTGATTTCTGTTTCGCGTATGACAACTTTTATTTGAATCGGGACTATATTAAGTGAGGTATTTTAGTTGAGGAGTTGAAATGTGACCTGATCTGTTGTTGATTGAATAACTATATGTAGCTGATTAATGAATTAGTCGATATAGTTGTGATATTGATTAATGTATGTAGCTGCAAATTAGTATCACCCCTGTATATAAGCATCTGGTAAGCAAACAAACATATCTGTAACTGTTTCAAAATCACAACTAGAAAGCATAACCAACATTAGTATATCTCAACATAAATTGGTAAAATCGCCCTAAATGATTTTACTTTAGGATGATATTAATATTTGTTCATTTTGAGATTTCTTCCATCTCAATTTAACTTCTTGTTCCTCTATGCCACGCACTGAAATTTTCATCTGTAACTTGTTTTTTATGCATCTGTTACAGCAACTGTACCAAAAAGCACTCACCATTAAATCAGCAATTCCACATCCAAGGATCATGGGTATAATACACAAGTGTGGGGGCAAGATGAATATGGCAGAGTGCCGATGGGCAAAAGTAGCTACCGACTTTTTTTAAGCTTTCAAGAACTATAATGAAGCTGGGAATCACTGAAAAATCCAGTGCCTAAAGTAAGTTGTCAAAAAAAATAAACAAGAGTGCAAGTCTACTTCGTCAGTATGCATTTCTTATGATCACAGTGATAACAAAAGAATTTTATTAAGCAAAATATATTTGATACTTTTCATTTAAACTTGTTCACATAAACCCTTCATCGTCGTATCCTCATTTCTGCTCTTCAAACGGGCATATGTGAGTCATTGGCATACACCAATTTTAGCATTTACAGTAGATGTCATTCACGCTACAGATGAAGAATGTATGAAGTGTGGAATGGATGTGTATGTCACGAAGCCATTGAGGAAGAACAGTTATACCTAGCCATAGCTTTTTTTTGAGTCTGGTTGATAGTTTAAATGGTCTAATAAAAGTCGGTTGCATCGGCTGACCTAGTTAGTTAACAGGTAGTTTGGTTTTAACAGTCTGGTATATGGCTGTGGGTTTGGCTCATGGAGTCATGGTCCAGCCGAGTGGGCTGCATAGGCCGACCTAGCTAACTAATGGTATTAACAGTCTAGTTAGATGGCTGCTGGTTCTTTCCTTACAGTACGAGTCACATAGCAATTTTCGCAGCATCATCATACTCATCACTGTTCTTGCCATGGTAAATTGTCCGCCTACTGATTGTTACATCAAAAAGATAATCTTATCGGAAAAGAAAAAGATTCTTACTTGGTTAATCTTATCATTATTGTTCTAGCGGGCGGTAAGAATCTTCAAAATTTTCAAGGCTGTGTGTGCCTAGCACATATGGTTTTTGGATTATAATGTCCGTTCTTCGGCTGCTATGTTATTGTCACAGTGCGATTGCTATGGGAATTGGTGATTTGGTTTGCTTAGGCAGTTTAGGCTTCTCTTCATACTTCATTTATGGGACTCAGTGTAATGGGTTTGCTATTATATATAGTATGTTGTTTGGTGCTGATATCATGGTAATGATATTTGACTACATTTTGAAGAATCAATATGGATGTGTACGAACTGAAGAATTTAGTTATTAGGCTTTATTATGATTTTCATGATGTGAAGACTTTAGATATATTGGGCTTACTTTGTGATTTGCATAAAAATGAAGACATTCGTAGTGATTTTTGTGTCATGCTTTTAATTTTTGTATTGTAGCTTGGTATAGTTTAGAGACTTATAGTTGAGTTTCATTTTTAGTCATGTTTCCAAAGCATGTTATACGCATGTCATTCGTAAGCTTTACATGGGTTTTCATGTAAGGCTTTGTTCTGTCATCTTTAATTGCTTTTTTTTATATATTTGCTGAGATATCATCCTTTTTACAAAAAAAAAAAAAAACAAAAGAAACCACACAATATAGTGTACCTAAAAAATATAAAAATATTTAAAAAGATATAGGTGAGAATATATAAAAAATATACAAAACAATAAAATATTTTAGGTGATATTAAAATTAAAAAACATATTTGTTTGTTTATGAAATATCTCAATTGATATTAGACATTAAATGTGTTTATGAAATATCACAATTGATATTAGACATGTCATATAACAAAAGTTTAACTAATAGGCATTCTAAACTATTATCAACTTAAAATATTACAACTAATACAACTTTAATACGAAGTAATAACATAAACAAAACACATCAACCCGAACCCCTACCACTAAACTCTATACCAAAACCCTAAACCCCTAACACAATATGTATAATATCACAAGTGATATATACATTATCTTTAAACTGGATACCAAAAGTCCTAAACCCCAAACCACTAGGTATAATATCACAAATGATATATGCATAAACATTAATATTTGTAGCAAAAACCCTAAACCCCTAACCACCTAACCACTAAACCCTATACAAAAAACCCTAAACCCCTAACCACTAAACCTATCCTATAAACGATAAACCCTTAACCACTAGGTATAATATCACAAGTGATATATACATAAACTTTAAAATCTATACCAAAAACCCTAAACTCCTAACCACTAAAACCTGTACCAAAAAACTTAAACCCCTAACCTCTAAACCTTATATAAAAAATCCTAAACCCCTAACTACTAAAACCTATACCAAAAACCCTAAACCCTTAACCACTATGTGTAATATTACAAGCAATATATACATAAACTTTAAAATCTATACTATAAACCATAAACCCCCAACCACTAAACCATATTCCAAAAACCTCAAACCCCTACCTACTAAAACTTATCCCATAAACGATAAACCCTTAACCACTAGGTATAATATCACAAATGATATATACATAAACTTTAAAATCTATACCAAAAACCTTAAACTCCTAACCACTAAACTCCTAAACCTCTAACCTCTAAACCCTATATCAAAAATCCTAAACCCCTAACCACTAAAACCTATACCAAAAACCCTAAACCCGTAACCACTAGGTATAATATCATAAGTGATATATACATAAACTTTAAAATCTATACCAAAAACCCTAAACTCCTAACCATTAAACCCTATACCAAAAACCCTAAACCCCTAATCTCTAAACCTTGTATCAAAAATCCTAAACCCCTAACCACTAAAACCTATACCAAAAACCCTAAACCCCTAACCACTATGTGTAATATTACAAGCAATATATACATAAACTTTAAAATCTATACTACCACACCCTTTTAAAGATTCAAGATCAAAAGAATGAAGTAGAATATCATATTAGTATATTGTAAAAATGGAAATTCATGTTGAATCATCTTATGTTATGAACCTCGTAGCCATGAGAGGCTAAATCTCCTCAGACTACACGTGAACGTTATGCTATTGATGTAAGTTATTAGTATAATCGTGCTCTTTTTTCTTCTCAAGCTTATGTTTCAAATCCTATTATATCTTATCTTGATCAGTTTGCTTATCAATCTTAGATTATATAATCATATTGGTATAGTTAAAGACCCGTTATGGTCTATGTGGTTTTAAAGATTTGTCTATGGTCTTTAACGTCTGTGTCGAGAAATCCACTTTCGTAAGCTGATAAACAAAATAAGCTTTGATATAATAAGTAACTGGTATGTGCTTAAATACACATACCTTTTACCTTTAAAAACGAGCTAAAATAACCAAAAACGGACTTAAAATGCCAAATATATGCTTGTTTTGCTAATTTGTATTAGGAGTGCAAGAAACGGATTAACCAAGAAAAGGACTGAAAACAAAGCCAAAACGACAAAACCGGAACCTCGGAATGGAAAAGACAGTGAAAGGACAAAGGCCAAATCGAAGCCGGAAGTCAAATCAAATCAAAAAGTCAATAGAAAATTCAACTGTTCCAAGACAAAGTCAACCCAAGAGATCAACCCAACCCCGAGGACCAAAGTCAAGAATATAAGTTTAGGGTTGAATTGCAAACCCAAAACTTGATTTTATAAGAAGAAAAAAGAAAAAAGAAAGACAAGGGGGGAAACCGTCAATAGGGCAAAGTTTATACCACAAGGGGCCAAAGCTGCCAAGTTCCTTAAACATATACCACCCAAGACGTGGGGTGCAAAGAGTTGTATAACCTCTTGGGACTTGTTTGCAAGTCCCCAAAAGTTATATAGACCAAAGGACGAATTGTGTAATCAACACATAACAGGAGGGCATTATTGCAAGTTCACGAAACCTCACTCTTTATAACCCCTAACATCTTTCCCGCCATTCATATCCCCCCAAAAAACAACTCAACGGGTTTGCCATCCCCCTTTACCCTGCAAAACCCAATTCCCCCCATGGAATTTCATCTCCCCCCCTCCCTCCACGATCCACCTTTTCCCATTACAAAAGTGCCATGTTGGCAATCCCCACACCTCCCAAGACCTAATTCGACAGCCAAGATTGAATTTTAAGGATTGAGCGGGCAAGAATAAAAGGTTTAAACCTCTCACAAAAAAAACAAGAACATCCTTTTGATGTGCTACAAACAAGCACAACAAGAAGAAAAAGAAAAAGAAGACATAGTTGTATTTTCTTTGCTATAAATAGCTTTGTAAAGCCATTGTGGCTCATATTCAGTTTTTAAGTTTTTAATTCAGTTTTAAGTAGTTTGAGTGTAGTTTTTAAAGTAATTTAAAGTATTTTTAAGTTAATGTCTTGTATGCACTTGTAATTTTCAGTTTTAATGAAAAGTTAAGCCGTTTTTTTCTTCATAAGCTCTCAATAAGCTAATTTGAGCTTATTCTTGTTAATAAGCTCAAATTCAGTTTAATACCTGTTAAAAGTTCTTAAATACTGTTTTAAGTTGAATTTAGTTCATAAATGCTCATTTGATTTTGATTTTGGAAGCCATTGAAGAAATAAGCTCCCAAATAGCTATTGAGCGTTTAAGTCTCAGTTAGAGGCTAAGGAGCCATAAGGAACAGGGTTTTTTAGGCAACTCACTCAGAAAAAGTGGCCATTGGGTTCTGAGACAACAAAATCCAAGGTTTCAATCCTCAATTTCCATTTAGCTTAATTTTTAGCTTTAGACACTAGCTTATTTGCTTTTATTCTTTTCAAACATGTTTGTTTAGGTTTAATATCTAGCTGTTTTCAGTTTTCATTAGGTTAAACTTATGACTTACTGTTTCTAATAACTTAAAATTGTCATATTAGTGCAAAAAGCTAGTAGAGAAACTAGCTTATTTTTCAAAATAAGCTAGGCAATTTATAGCTTAAATAGTTTAACTAGGTCATTTTAAGTAGAAGTGGATAAAAGGTTTTAAAAGTTTTAGCTTTAAAATAGATTTTTAGCCATTTAGTTTGGCAGTTTTAAGTAAAAGGGTTTTTGGCAAAAGCCTAAATCAGGGTCAAAATGTTTACTTGGTTATGGTCACGATAGTCATTTAAGCTCATCTTAGACTAGTCTAAAGCTGTTTTTTAAAGAGTTTTTTAGTGAAAATTTGTCTTTCAAAGGTTTATGAACCCACTTTGAAACTGTTATGTTTTTTAAGAAACCCACAATGCTTATTTGATTAAGCACTTGTAGTTAGAGTTTTTGCACTCAAAAAAGTTTGTGTTTTGTGTATTTTAAAACTCCTTGTAAAAACCTTTGGTATTTTGACTACTTGGTCAAATTCACCAAGTTTCTTATTGCCCAGTTTTTAACAATCCCCAACACCTTTTTCACATCAAAAAATAAGCAAGTAGAAATGGTTTCAAAAGCTCAAAATGGTGCACAACGCGGTTACAGCTATAGCACTCAATCTGTTTGAGCTTATTTGTGCTTTTAGAGCTTATTTGACAGCTTGAAATAAGCTGTCAAATAAGCCCTTGAGAACTAGCCTCAAAGCTCCCCTGGTGCAAAGGGGAGACTTTAGGCTTAATTTTCTCAGCCTTTAAGAGGGCTTAAGCTCAATCTCTTGGCTTATTATCAATGAATGATAAGCCTTTTATATATTTTGGTGATTTACACTTTTGGAAAAGCTATTTGTGGCTTATTTTCTAAGCCCAAAACTTGCCTTTTGGCTGTTTTGCATCCTTAGGCGAGCATTGCTTAAGTTTGGGATTTTTAGCTTATTGAGCTTATTCCATAAGCCCGAAATTGTTCCTAGTAGCTTTTAGTTTTAATTGGATAGTTAGTTGCTTATTCCACTTTTGTTAGCTTATTTGAATGCCCAAGTTAAGCAATTTTTGTCTTTAAGCTTTGTTTAAGCTTTTCTGCCATAATAAGCTTCCCACAGCTTATCTAGTATAGCTTTTCCTTTCCTTTTTAGCTTATTTAGGTTAGTTTAGACCCTTTAGCTTGTTTTAGTTCTTGTCTTAGCTTAATTCGACCCCAAGCCCAAAAAGACTTAAGCAATTTTAGCTTAAAGGCCTCTTAAGCTTGCTGTCAACTTTAAGCTTATTTTTAAGCTTATTCTTTTGATAAAAGTGAAAAGTGCATTTGTTAAAGTTGTTTAATATAAGCTCCTTAATAAGTTTGTAGTTTTAAGTTTTTGCTGAATCTCAATTTTTAATAAGCCAAAAAATAAGCTAATCGGTAGGTTGGATTGGTACTTTTCTTAAAGTCCAAGAACTCGTTATGCACTATATGTAAAATTACACTAATTCCGCCAACCTTTTCACATACTTTTGTTCATTTTCTACCCTAGAGTTTTTCGAAAAATAAAAAAGGGGGAAAGACACTTGGCCCGGGTGAGCAAGACTCGAACCCGGGACCAAGCGATACAAACCCCCTTTACACACACACTTAACCACTGCGCCCTTGGGTCTTTTTCGTTAAAGACTCAAGGGCCTATTTATTTAAAGGGGTTTTGAGCTAATAAGCCCATAAGCTGTTTAGCTTATTTTCGGGGCTTATTGCATAAGCTGTGTGGAGTTTCTTATTTTTCGTAGGCTTGTTAAGTTGTAAAGTATTTTTAGAAAAATTTTCAGAATTTTTCGTAATCATTTACTATTTTTTATAATTTAATTTAGTTAAAAGTTTATTTAATTCATAAAAAATACAAAAATTATCAAAAAAATATTTTGCTTTTTTAGAAAATTTTCTTTTATCATCTAGTTTGTAGGAAAAATATAAAATTTTTCGTAGGGTCATTTTTATAACTTTTCATCTTTTAAAGAACGGGTCCGGGTACGGGTTTTTGTTTTGACTCGTTTTTGGGTCAAACGAACTCCGTTTTCGGTCTAGTCTTTTTCATTCTTCGTAATTTGATCCCTAAGTAGATTAGAAGCAAAAATTTTCTTCACGTAGGGTTATTTTTAAAGATTTTAGGTTTTTCCCCCTTTTGTTCGGGATTCGGGGTCTCGTTTTCTAGTTTAATTTCGTAATTTCTAGGTTTTTCTTAAACGTTTTAGTCCGTTATTATCTAATTTGACTTTTTCAACTTCCCAAACCAATTCCTTCCTTCAAACTCAAATCTTCGATCGTATCGATTTACCATTCCAGCCTCGTTGGGGATAAACGACCCGGGAAAGCTCTATACTACTTCTCGGTATCATTGATTGTTGGTTTTTACACTTATTTATATATTTTATATTTTGTTATATATTATATATATTTACGGTGTGAATCCGGCCAGTCAATTTTTGGCGCCGTTGCCGGGGAGGCTGTGCAACCGTTTATCGTTACGTTTGACCATCTGTTTTTGAAATTGTGAATATTTTCTTTTATTATAAAAATATAAAAAAGTACAAAAATATTTTTCATTTCTTTTAGTATAATTATCAGATAAAAACCAAAAGAAAATCAAAAATATAAAAACATTGTCTTTAATTTACAAATAAAATTCACAAATTGGTAAAATACCAAAATATAATATTCTCAACTGAGGTATTATCATAATAAGTTCCGGTGAACTTGTTGGTTCCCAATTCGAACAAAAGATTTAAAAACTTGCCTTTTGTGTCTCTTACGACGTACGGCTCACCTTGAAAAGTTAAACAAACTATAAAGTGGGTATAAGGAGGGTTGTTCCTAGGAACTACGACCCGAAAGGAGAAATAAGCTTCGCGCTATTCCTACTCCTCCGCTCACCTGTGAGTTTATCTTTTTGAGAGCTACCGTGAAGTAAGTAGATTATCAGGTTTAAGTTGTCTTATCATTTTGTCCGTTAAAATAAATTGTGAATTAATGGAAAACCCAAAAATAATCTTCTTTTTCTTCGTATCATTTAATTCTTTTCTTATCCATCTTTACGTTTAATTCTTATGACGCCATTCGATTATCGTTTGAATCCGATTTACGCGATTAAAGAATGCTCGTCTTGTGGAAGTTTGTACACTTCAAACTGTGGTTGTTCGAAAGGGAGTCTTGAAGACAAGATTCTTGTTCCTAAACCCCCTCTACCTTTAGCTATTTCCTCCCTACCTTCTTTCCTTCTTTTTCTTTATGTTTCCATGTACCTTCAGAACCATAGCTACAAAGGTATTTACTCACTTCATTTCTTATCAAACAACTTTTGAAGTTCATCAAAACTCTTTCCTTTAGTTGTTTGTATGTATAACCACCATTGTGCTTGTAAGATAAGTAGACATTGAGTTTTCTTTGTGCCTTGGGTAGGATGTCTGTTTCTCTTTTCTTGAGCTCTAAGTGCCAGCAAAATGCTTTCTGCTTCTTTCCCATCAGTTCCATAAACAGTTTGCTTTTTTCCTCATCTGTCATCCTCTCTTTCCTTTGATTGGAGTCTCTCAGCCAGCAGTTCTATCAGCCTCCATCATAGCTTGTGTATTTCCTATGACTCAATCAATGCTATGTTTGTCGTTCCCTTGACCCTTTACCCCCCTTTTTTGGTTTACTTCCTTGCCAGGCTTTCTCTTTCTAATAATTTTTAGCATGCCAACTAGCTTTGAATTAGTCTCGTTGCAAATTGTTCAACAAGAGCATTTGATCTTTTCTCTCAAAGTAACTTCAGGCTCAATCATAATACCTTTTCCTTTATCTTTAGAACCTTGGAAAGGTTTATCTCTTGTGGAACTCGAACTCACATTGGCTCCTAAACAACCACCCCGTTTATCCTTGGTCTTGTATTGTTTGTTTGTTGTATCACAATAGTAACAACTTAGGCTTATCTGTCTTTTATCAGCATAAGTGTCTGGCCAAAGTTAGTTTCCTCTTTAGTTGTATAACAAACAGTATCCACCAATACCAGCATGTTAGTAAACTGCATCAACAGTAGTACTATTCATCAAAACTAGCAGAAGTAACTGCTTCATTCACCAGGCAGTATTATCATTCAATACCAGTAATACTGGATAATCAACTTCTACTCTGGGTTATCTTTCCCATCAACTTTAGCTTCTACATGCATCACATCAACATCCAAAACTTCAAAATCAAATATTAAATCATCATCTTATCTTTCTTGAGTTTCATTAACCAAAGAAACATCAACATCAACATCAATATCATCAAAACTCCTCCCCTGTTCGGATGCATCTTCAGCAACACCCAAACTCTCCTGGTCTTCATAGGACTCAACTCTCTGAGACATACCAACTTTCCTGAGTCTTTTCAAACTTGTAGGTCTTGACTTTTTCCTTCTTTCTAACCTCTGGATCCTCTTCTTCAAAGCATCAATCTCCTTAGCTTGAGCAAATCACCTTTGCTATTTTGTTAAATCAAGACCTGGTTTGCAATTAGTACCATAAAATTATCAAATTAGTTTAGTGCACTGATAACCTCACCACTAGATGTGGATATTGAAGGGTTGATAACACTCCCCTTCACACTCTTGCTCTGTCTGCCTCTCTTGAGGAACCTCTGCCTCCTATTCTTTGACCTTCTATATATTTATCCTTCTTGGTTTTATGAAGGTGAAGATGGTTTTGATCAATAAAGGTATTCGGAGTATGAAGCATTTTGATATCTAATCCTCCAATAAAACCCCCCCAAGTTCTTCAACAGGTTAAACCGATTATTGTATCAAATAAAGGTGTTATTCTCCCAGAGAAAGCCTTTTTTCAGCTCATCATCATATTGGCAAAAACTCTCTTTGTGTGAAAGGTATTAAACAAAAATCTTCTAGCTGCCTGTCTGGTTATATCCCTAAGTGGTGATGATTGATGTGATTGAGGTGATAAGGATGGTGAAGATGTTATTCTAGAAGGAGATGACTCAGGTGCAGTAATCATTGTAGGAAATAGAGGAAATTCTACCCCAGAATAACCCTTAGAAACCCTTTTCATGTTGCTAAATAGTTTTTGTGTAAGGGTAGGAGTAGGATAAGTTCTGATGTAAGGTTGAAGAAGTCTCTTTTGTTTGTTTAAATAGATTTTAAGAAATCTTGGATACATTAAAAACTTGTGTGTGCTATCTAAATTCTTCACCATAGCATCAAAAATCATTTTTGAAAAGTTGAAGGTCCTGTTTATGGCCAAGCAAATTATAGCAGTTGCTATATTGCTACTAAATTGCTCCCAAGCTGTTGTCTTTGGACTTAAGCAGTGAAGAATTGTATGAATGAAAAACCTCCACTGAGGAGAAAAGTGCCCCTTTTGAAAAGTAAGTCTAGCAGAATCAGACACATACCCCATAAGAGCAAGTTGCTCAAAAATCTCTGTATTTGGTAAAGAAGTAATACCATCAGAGTCTTCGAACTTGAGGTGTCTTATTAGAGATGCTTCAGTGATAGTCTTGACTTGTCCATCAATGCTAGCAGTTATTTCCACTTCTCCATCATCAGTTGTTCTAGCAGTAGCTGTTCCCCAAAACTGTTGGATTAAGGAAACATATATCTTGGGATTCTCAATAAGGGCATACTGGATATGACTAGCATTTAGAAAATCCACAATTTGCTGAAAGTCACTTCTCTGGTTCTGTAAGTTTAGGCCACATGTTGTGTTTGTCGCAAAAATCTAAATTTACCATTGATGACGAGAAAAATACGGAGTAAAGTTCTGGGTTAGGGCTCGTTATGAGAGAATGTAGGTTGACAAACTTAATGAGATATTATAGAGAGCACGTAGGGTTGTGATTTGAACCGACTGAAAGATTTTGGTTATTTCTTGATGAAATTCTCTATGAATTTATGAAGATCATGAATTTTTCCAATTAGTCAAACCTTATAGGATTTAAACAAGGCAATTGGCATTAAAAATATTCCAATGGCTAGAATTAGTGAAAGGGAATTTCTATTATGGCTCAAACAGTACTATCGGTACTCCAGCAAGTACTAATTTTAGTACTAATCAGTACTAACTTTAAGCCAGCAGTACCTTAAACATGTTCATCAGCACCAAGTATGCCAACAGTACTAAGTAAATGCTGCAGTACTAACTTTAAGATATCAGTTTTAGCTCAATTTCATCCAAAAATTCATTTCCATCACCAAAATCTTGGCACTCACACATCTCTCTTTCTATTTTTTATGCTTACATTATCTCTCAATTCTTTTATCTCACATTTTTACTCTTTCTGTTTTTATCACACATCTCTCTGTCTGTTTTTCATCTACTATATCTCTTTTCTTTTTCTCACAATTCAGTTAGTTTTGTTTTTTAAAAAAATGTCCATCAAATTCCATAAGTTTCTTACTGTCCTTCCACTTCTAAGTTGTTAACTCTTGAGTGAGGTAGATCATTTGACTGTTTAGGTGTGTGGTCCTCAAACTAGTTTGAGCATCTACACCCCCAATATGGTATCTTGGGCAACCTGGGACCACTCCCTGAACAAGTTCCTAAGAGACTTGGCTCTAAGTGTTGCTGGATTTGGGTCCTATTGGATGTTACCACTGTCCTCTCTGCTTCTATGATAGAAGCAAAGTTAGTGGCGCCCTTTCCATTCTATCACCCAACTCTTTATGGACAGCCTCATCACCAACCTTTACAGGGGGACCACTAGACTAAGGTATCTTGGTGTCCCGACCTCTTTTGACATGCCTAGATGTTTTTTATTCTTTTTAACACACTTTTAATATTACATGTCCTTCTATCCATGCTTGACTGTATATTGACATAAGTAGCCTCCCCTCAAACAATACTTCAGAGGTGAAGTTTTCAACATCAGGTATTCAATATGCTTAGCCTGTAGGTGTTAGTCCATAGCCAAAAATACACAATCTAAAGTATTTTCTTCTTGACAGTATTAAGTATGACTAACAGTTTTAACAAGCAGTCTTAAGTATAACTAGCAGTACTAATTTCTAATTAGCAAGTATATTGACATAGACTTACTGTACTAATCCTTTAACAAAAACTTTTACAAAGAAATAAAGAGATGTAGGACACTAAAGATTATGCATTCCAATACTTGAGACAAGTACTGAATACTCCAGCATCGAAACCTTTTGTTAGAAGATCTGCCAACTTTATGATCAGTATGATTTTAACCATTTGTATTAACTTTTTAGCATTGCAATCTCTTATAAAATGATGCCTAAATCTCAATATGTTTTGTTTAGATGTTGAACATGATTTTCAATATTGTAGATAGTACTGTTATGGGTCAAAATTTAATGACTTTATTAATATAATTATACCATTATTCTAACAATTGTTTTGAATCCAGAGTACTTGTCCACTAGCAACTAGCAGCAAGCACACATTTTCAGCTTCAATTATTAGGAGGTGGCAATCCACAGTTTGCTTCTTTACACTCCATGATATCAACCTATTTCCCAAAAACTAACAACCTCTAGTTGTAGACTTCTTATCTTGAGTTGCTCCAGCATAGTCACTATCAGTATAAGCAACTAGTTCAAATGGAGAATCCCTAGAATACCAAAGGCCTAATGTTGGTTTGCCTTTCAGATATCTAAAAATTCTCTTGATTGCTAAGAGATTGGATGTCTTTGGTGTAACTTGGAATCTGGCACATACACATACTACAAACATAATATCTAGCCTAGATGCTGTGAGATACATCAAAGACTCAATCATAGATCTATAGAGATGTACATCAACATCATCAGCATCTATATCTTTGACTAAAGGCTTTTCCAAATCAACTGGAGTAGAAGCAGACTTCACATCTGTGTAGTTGAATTTCTTCAAAATCTCAGCTACATATTTATCCTGACTGATAAATATTCCATCTTCCCTCTGTGTTACCTGTAATCCTAAGAAGAAAGTAAGTTATCCCATAGAACTCATCTAAAACTTATCCTTCATAAGCTTCTCAAATGCAGTACATAACTCCTTGTTTGTAGAGCCAAAGATTATGTTATCAACATAGACCTGTACAAGCAAAATATCTCCTTTTTGCTTCTTGATAAACAATGTCTGATCTATCTTCCCTTTTTTAAACCCATTGCCCAACAAATAGTTAGCCAAGGTTTCATGCCATGCTTTTGGAGCTTGGTGCAACACATAAAGCGCCTTTACCACCTTGTAAACTTTGTCTGGATGGTCAGGATCTTTAAATCCTGGTAGTTGAGTAACATAAACCTCTTCCTTAATGATTCATATAGATATGCACTCTTCCATCCATTGGATTATTCAGAATAACCCATAAAAGAAGCTTTGGTTAAAAAAATCTATTGCCTCAATTCTTGCCACTGGAGCAAAACTTCTTCATAGTCTATACTTCTTCTTGTCTATGACCATGTTGCAAACACCTTGCTTTATTCTAATCACAATCCCTCTTTCATCTTTCTAATTTCTAAAGACCCATTTTTTTCTATGGCTGGCCTTCTTCCCATTAGAGCAAATCCACAAAGTTTCCAAACCTGTTGGAGCTTTGAATTGCAGAAGTTCTGCCTGCATTGCTTCCACCCAATATTGAATATATAGAGCTTTAGAAATGCTTGTGGGTTCAATATGCTCGATAAGAAACAAGCATATAAAAGTATTTAGGTTATCTGTGTTTTTTGTCTCATATACAGCACTGAGATACCTTGTTCAGAAAGTAGATTTTGTCTTCTTTTGTATAAATAGTAGACTTCACATCACCAACACATTTTTAATTAGGTGATCTTTATGGATTCGTGTATTGGGGTGTGGTTGGAAAATGTATAGGAATTATTGATGTTCCCAAATCCAAACTTCTGGTTTATCTTCATCAATGAAGAAACTCAAACAGAGTGGTCTCTAAGGTGTTTGTACTAGCTCTAATTTTAAACATGTCTTTTAGGCTTTATTCTCATATGAAACTAGCAGTATTAACTGATGGATCAACAGTATTAAGTTTAAAACGACCAGTATTATCTTTAGGACTAGCAGTATTAACATGTTGTCCAACAACATTAACTTCCTTAGGACTGCTATCATCTTCAGACTTATCTTTTTCAACACTCTCATTATATGGACCATCTTCAACATGCTTTTGATCATCAGCAGCAGATTTTGGTTTACCATTACCAACATCCTTGGAGGTGAATCAAAGTTAGATGCATCTTTCCAAATCGGACATCACATGCAAATCTTGATGATTTCTTCTTTCTGAGTAGATGTACCTGCATTAAGTTCTCCTTGTGTACATACAGATTCATTAGAAATTATACCTGCAGCTACTGGTACATAATTCATAGATTGGGTTAAAGAATCAATATCAAACAGCTACTTTGGATCATTCCCTTCAATCATAGGCTTATTCTCTAAAAGCCCAATATGCAAGTTTTCTTCTACCTTCCTGGTTCTAGTGTTGTATACCTAAATGCTTTTACTACTCAGGATTTAATCCAACAATGAAACCTTCATCACTTTGCCATCAAACTGCCTAAATTGTCTAAGTATTTAAGATGGTAACATGAATCATCAAATGGTCTCATAAAGCTTAGAGTTGGTTTAAAACCTCTAAATAGTTCATAAGGTGTCTTGTTATAAGGCTTGACTATACCATATTCTATACATAGCAAGCAGTACTAACTGCTTCAGCCTAAAATGTGGTAGGTAACTTAGAGTTAGCTAACATGGTTCTAGCAACCTCAATTAGTGTCTTATTCATCCTCTCTGCCACACCCATTTTGCTGAACAGGGAGTCTGCTATACTTTATTCCTCTTAATCATTTTTCTCTGCAAAAATCAACATAACTTCATTCTTAAATTCTGTTCCTTATCACTCCTAATTATTTTCATTCTTATTCACTAGGTTTTCTATTTCTTTGATAAAGTCTTGAGAATCTCACTGGTTTATCCCTTAGTTGTTAAAAGAAAACCCAAGTAAACCTACTATAATTCATCTGTGGACTACTATGAAAATACTTCTTATGCCATTAAAGTACTACAAAAGGTTGACCAAACTAATCCATTATGAAGCATAAATCCAAAGATTAGTAATTGGATTCAAAACTGTTTGACTTACTAGAAGCTCTGTGCTGCTTCCCATGTAAGACAAGCAATCACAAAAGTTTGTCATTTTCAAAACGTTTTGTAGGCAAACCTCTTACAAGAATTATCCTTAACACCTTATTTATGTTCTTAAAATTAATATGTCCAAGGTCTCTAGGCCAGAGCATTGTATTCAATCTGGATGTAGCCTTTGCAACAAGACATGTTAAATTTCTCTTTAGAAACAACGTTTCTTCATATCCAAAAACTGTAGTGTCATTCATTTCTAGAACTTTAAGATGTATCTGACTTTCATCAGGCAACTTAAATTTAAGAGATAAAGGACAAGTCAAGACATTCAGTGTTAGTAAAAAGGGACATAGTCCTTTTTTTGTCTACACATCTGTGAGACACTAAAGGTTGAAATTTAATCATTGGACAAAGTAGACATCTTCAAAATCAAGGCTATCAGTTTTAAGTGTTCTTTTACTAGAAATTCTACCACCATGTGCTCCTCCCCCAAATGTAACATAACCTCCATCAAATTCCTTGAAATTTGACAGATAAGCTATGTTCCCAGTTCATGTGCTGAGCATCCACTGTCAATAAATCCTGTTATCATCTGTTGTGGCTTGCCGCACATAAAATAAGGAAAATTGTTTTCTTTAGGGACCTAAGCCATTACTGACCTTGGGGGGTCTGCCTCGTGCTTCAACGTTTGTGGTTTCTTCAAGGTGATTGACGCACTATTAAGTTTGTGGTCTCTGATCCCAAAACATGCTGAGGCCTTAACAACATTTGCATGATTAACCCTAACAGCATTAACAACTGCTGAATGTGGCCTAGCAGTATTAACTGCTTTTGGCCTAGCAGTATTAACTGCTTTTGGCCTAGCAGTATTAACTGCTTTTGCCTTAGTAGTATTATTTTTTTAGGTAAACTTTTTGTTGGTTAATACTATTTTTGATTGATAGGGCCTTTTTACAGTTGATTGTGTTGATTTTGAAAAATGTGACATTGGTTTAGCATTAAAAATTGTAGATTTGGGATGAGCAGTATTAACTGTCCTAGCAGTATTAAATGGTTTTAGGCCAGTTTTCATTAAAACTGCTCTTGGAACCAGGTTCCTTTAAGCATTAGGGTGAGTCCTGTTGGTAGTATAGTTGTAGTTCACCCTGTTATAATTATTCCCATATACCATCCTTTCCCTTTGATGGTATTTACAATGAGCCTGCACATGATCAAAACTCCCACAAATGAAGCAAGCTTTATTATACATCACAAAATCACTCCTAGTGATTGGACTTTTGTCATTCAGTTCTTTGATTTCCCCTTTCGACTTTTTTGATTCTTTACATCTCAGCATACCTAAAGACTTTTTACTGGTTTTCATTATTTTTAGGTTGACAAACTTCGATTTTTTTTTCAACAAGAAATACAGTTTCTTTATCAACATTAAGTGAAGAGTAACAAAAACTACTTCTGTACTTCTATACTGTTCTTCTTTCAAGAGTCTCAGATTTTCTTAGAAGCATCTAATTTTTTATCACAAACAATGTTAGACTCTTGCTCACTATCCTCGGAACCATAACTTTTGAATTCAGGGTCTTTGAATTCATCAAGACCAGAATAAGACAAATCGATCTTTTTAGTTCGATTATAAATTAAAGGATGGGGTGGAGGAACAACATTATACCCAAATCTTTTTACTCTTGTCAGTTATCTGACTCCCTAACAACTTGTTAGGCTCTTTGAGGCATATAAAATTTTTTCCTTTTTAATTTTAAAAATTCAATGTCCTCTTTTTCTTGCTTAACTTTTCAAACTCACTTTTCGCTAGTTATTTCCATAGTCTTGCCAAGCAACTTCTTTTAAGAACAGCAACTTTTCACAAAAAGAACTCATTCTTTTCTATATGTGATATATTGTTCTTTATAGTTCTAAACCTCTTTTTTAAGTTGTGCTATACATTCAGTTTGATTAAGCTTAACAATTAAATCATCACACTGTTTCTTAAGAGTTTATAGTTTTTCAGACAAGTTTTAGTGCAAGATTTATCATTGTATACCTCAGAGTCTGAAAACGCCATTAAAGCCATGTTTGTCTGAACCTGTTCTTCTGCCATAGCAGCTAGGAAAACCTACACCATATATAGCCAAACATTCTTTTGAAGATGTGTCTTTATTGTTTCCTGCTCTAGTGTTGTCTTGATATTTGAACTGACTCTCTTTGTTCCTGGTGCTCTACATTCCCTTGGCAAAGTGTCCCATCTTGTGATAGTTGAAACACTATACTTGATTTATCATACCCAGCAGTATCATTAGCATTAATGAAAATTTTCTTGCCTGTTCTCTGAAAGTACCTTTTTGCCCTCATACTTAGCAGAGAGAGCTGCCACTTCAAATCCATTGCTTCCAGATCATCTTCATGAATTTGCTTTAAGTCCTTCTGTAGGAGATTAGAACCATTAGGATTCTCAACCATGAAAGCATACACAGTATTATCACTGAAGTTAGTAGTACTAACTTGAGGACAAGGAATGTTAATATTAGGGTTAGCAGTACTAACTTTATATGTAGGATTAGCAGTATTAACATCATTAGTACTGCTAGTGCTTGAAGCAGTCATAAAGGCTAGGTTTTGAGCACCACTACTTGCACCAACAGATTTCTTTACATCTTGTTCAATAATTTTGAAGTTGTTGTACAAATCATCAATGCTTATTGTTTCAATATCAGCCTTATTCATCCAGACTACAACATGAGTATTCCACTCAGGAGGCAAGCTTCTTAGAAATTTTGAATTTAAGTCTTCTTGAGTGTATGACCACACCTATAAATTGCAGCCTACTAAACTTCTTCTAGTGTTGTTAAAGATAGAGTCAGAGACTATGTGCTTGATGCACTAAAATTTTTTATTATTGTGCTTCACAGTGTCTTCTGTGTTTTCTTAGTGGCTTCATTACCTCTAAATCGTGTTTCGATAGCAGCAAACATTGTTTTAGCATCACTGTATTGACTGAAAGTAAGTTGATGTTCATTGGGAAGAGCCATGAGTAGCAAGCTTCTAGCCTTCAATTCATTCTTCTTATTAGTCTTTTCTTCAGTAGTTACAGGTACTGACATCTTTATAACAGAGGTACCATTCTTTTGTGCTGTTTGTGGTACAGATACCCATGAATTACCATTATTTATGACCTCCCATAGAGCATAGTCTTGTACCTGGAAGTATTGCTTGATTCTTATCACCCACATCTCATACTCACCTAGTTTGAGTATGGGTAGCTTAGCAGTAGTGTTACTCTGTGCAGATTCAAATTCTATAACTTCTAGATTAAAGATTCAAAACACAAGGCTCTAATACCACTTATTGATCCTAACTAGATCTTTCAAACCTTGTAAAGGGTTAGTTGTATTGAATAGATTCAAGACAACTATGCTAGAAACTTTGTTGATAATAAGAGTATGCAGAATATACTCTTTAGTACTTAGAAGAATATTAATGTAATAGTAAACTGTAATGCAGTAGAATGAATGAATAATAAATATAACCAAAACCTTCAATATTATTATGATGAATAGTATGAGTACTCTGTCTAGTACTAGGGTTTACAACCTTGAAGCTATGAATGTGTCTATCGTATGTTTTACAACCATAACCTAGGATCTCCTTTTATACACCAAGGAGTCCTTTACAAGATAACTACAAATCTTCTAAACTTCTATAAGATAGCAACATATCTTCTAATTATATAGGATATACATTGATTCATTTCTATACTATAACAAAACATGCTTTATCTCTTCAAACTATTGTATCTTTATGCAGCGTACAAATCCTCTACTGTATTAAGTTTAGTACTAGCGTACTATATATCTTACTGGCTGTTACTAACTGTCTTCTGGGCTGTACTAATGGTTAAGTTCTATTAGTTATATCATTGAGCAGTATAAGTATTGCCTTGGCTGGAGTAAGTGTGTAGACATTTATTTCCCAACAACTCAAGAAAAAGGAAGATGATATGGAAGTCGACATCGAGGAAGATGAGAATGAGCCAAAGTTGACTTACCCTTATAAAGAGATGGATCTTCTTAACCCTCTGCCACATGCTTCTGAGTCAGAACCTGAGAATGCGATCGAGGTTGAGAACCTGATTGAGTCCTAGGATGAGATTGTTCCTGCTAGTGTCCATGAGGTAGGTGAATCATATACTGCTCCTTTTCTTCAAGAGAACAGTGATGGTCTATTGCCTGGTCTCATGAGGAGGGACATTAACTCTCTTTTTGGTCGGATGGCTTCTCTTTCAAGACGATTGTGTGGTCGCGGGACGGCGCATGCATTGGTCGAGAAGAAAGGAAAAGCAAAGGACAAGTATTATGGTAAGTTGATTTTGGACTTGGGGTGATGAAGCGCGTTCTAGTGTGGAGCAAGGAATGGCTACAATGGAAAAGCTAGTTGAAAAGCTTGGTAATGCTGCATATAAGGTTGAGTGTAAGAAATTGAAAAAGGAACTTGAAGAAGCAAGGTGTGAAAACACAGTCCTTCATAGCAGAATGGAGTTAAGATGAGATCTATTGGTCTAGAGTTCGGCCTCGTGCGTTCTATCCAAAGAGTGATCATAAAGGATTTATGGTTGAAGAAAAGAACCGAATGAAGATATCTTAATGTTCATTTAAAGATGAAAAGAGGTCCATCATCTGGTCGCGAGATCTTCTCATGTATTCTTAGTAGTTTAGATTCATTAGTAGTGTCTTTGTTGTGTAATCACTAAACTAAATCCTCGGTTAGTAGAATTAGTGCTAACGGTTGTAACGATTTGTATCATTTCATGAAACAATACAACTCTGTATTAACTCTTTTGTGATGAAAAATGAATGACTATCTTTTGATTACTACTTGATGTTGTGTGACTGTTGTTGTGATTGATTTGTCATTGTACCATGTTATGAGTATATCATGTTATGAATGCTTATCAGATTGTTTTCTGTGTGACGTGACAGAATCATGCCTCCAAAGTCTGCACCTATGACTCAAGCTGCTATTCGTCGAATGATCAAGGAAAATGTCGATGCTGCTATCGCTGCTGAGCGAGCTAGACATGCGAATGTTGGAAATTTGCCAGCGGGATTGGTCCAGCAAAGGGGTCAGGATGCCGCACCTGCTGCTCGTGAGTGCACTTTTGCTGGATTTATGAAGTGCAATCCTACTGCTTTTCGTGGTACTGAAGGAGCTGTTGAATTATTAAGATGGTTCGAGAAAACTAAGAGTGTTTTTGGGATCAGCGATTGTGCAGAGGGCAAAAAGGTTAGGTTTGCTGCTGCAACATTGCAAGGACCTGCTTTGACTTGGTGAGATTACTAATGTTGCCACTAGGGGTTTTGGCGACTGTGAACCAAATTACTTGGACTGAAATGAAGCAATTGATGACTGGCAAGTTTTGCCCAATAGAAGAAATTCAACGTATGGAGCACGAATTATGGAACTTGAAGGTTAAGGAGTATAACATTGTGGCTTATACGCAGAGGTTCAATGAGCTTGCGTTGATGTGTCCGAGAATAGTTGAGCAAGAAAGAGTGAAGGTTGATGCTTACATCCGGGGATTGACTGATAACATCAAGGGTGAAGTTACTTCTTCTAAGCCGGCTAACCCGAACGAAGCCGTACGCATGGCTCATAAGTTGATGGATCAGAAATCATAAGCTAGAGATGGAAGAATTTTGGAGGAAAAGAAGCGAAAGTAAGGGCAATCAAAGGGATAACTCAAGTCAAACTTTACAGAATAACCAAAGGAAAGGAAACGCGCGAGCTATGGTTACTGCTCCTACTGATAGAAAGCTTCCTTTATGTAAACGATGTGTCACTCGCCATGTTGGTCAATGTACGATCAAGTGCCATAAGTGTGGAAAGTTTGGGAACAAGTTAAGGTACTGTAAGGATAAGAATGTTTCCACGGGTGCAAATGCTCTACCCATTCTGACTTGTTATGATTGTGGTGAGTAAGGTCATACTAGGAACCGATGCCCAAAGAAGGTTAAGCAAGAGGAAATTGGAGAAGTTCGTGGTCGAGCTTATGCTATTAAGGATACTGAGCCGAAGGGTCCAAACGTGGTTACTAGTACGTTTATGCTCAATAACTGCTATGCTTTTGTTTTATTCGATTCGGGTTCCGATAGGAGTTTTGTGGATACTAGATTTAGTTCCATGCTTGATATTGATCCGGTTAAAATAGGGGCTAGTTATGAGGTAGAGTTAGCTGATGGAAGGGTAGTTAGTACGAACACTGTTTTGAAAGGTTGCACTTTGAATTTAGTAAACTATGTTTTTGAAATCGATCTTATGCCGATTGAGCTTGGTACGTTTGACGTCATCATCGGTATGGATTGGCTTGTCAAGCACGATGTCGTAATCGTCTGTGGCGAGAAAGTTGTTCGTATACCATATAGGAACAGGATGTTGATAGTTAAAAGCGACAAAAGTATGTCTCGATTAAAGGTCATATATTGTATCAAGGCCCGTAAGTACGTCGAGCGAGGTTGTCATTTGTTTTTGGCACACGTAACAGAAAACAAGCCGAAAGAGAAGCGATTGGAAGACGTGCCTGTAATTCGTGATTTTCCTGAGGTATTTCCTGAGGAGTTACAGGACTACCACCGCCAAGGCAAGTAGAGTTTTGAATTGATCTAGTACCAGGGGCTGCACCTATTGCACGTGCACCGTATAGATTGGCACCGTCTGAGATAAGAGAGTTGTCGGTACAATTGCAAGAGCTGCTGGAGAAAGGATTTATTCTTATCACTGTAGGGAGCACCGGTGTTGTTTATGAAAAAGAAAGATGGATCTTTTAGAATGTGTATAGATTATCGCAAGTCAAATAAGTTGACAAAAAAAACAAAAAAAAAAAAAAAAAACAAAAAAAAAAAAAAAAAGGGGGGAAACGGAAAAAAAAAATGGTGAGGGGGAACAAGTGAAAAACAGGAACAAAAAATTGTCAAGATCGTTATTTCTTTACGAGATCGACGATTTTTCCCCCTTGACAACTGCTAGGTTCGAGCGTGTATTCTTAAGAACGATCTGCGATCAGATAATCACACAGTTACGCATTAAAAGAAGATAGAACATTCCAATTACTGCATTTAGACTCGTTATGGTCACTTTGAGTTCCAAGTGGATGGGGCCCCCATGTTTGATAGACTATGCGATTGCTGTGTTTATGGACTTGATGAATCGAGTATGCAAGCCATATCTTGATAAGTTCTTCATAGTGTTCATCGATGATATTTTGGTTTATTCCAAGGACAAAGAAGAGCATGGGAAGCATTTAAAGATTATTTTAGAGCTGCTTAAGAAAGAGAGATTGTACGCCAAGTTTTCAAAGTGTGATTTTTACCTAGATTCGGTATAATTTCTGGGTCATGTAATTGATCATAGTGGTGTTCATGTTGATCCTGCCAAGATCGAAGTCATTAAGAGTTGGGCTGCACCAACGACGCCAACAGAGGTGAGGCAGTTTCTTAGATTGGCTGGGTTACTATAGGAGGTTTTTTTAAAGGTTTTTATTTGTTTTCAAAGCCACAGATAAGTTGGACTCAGAAAAAAATAGAAATACGTATCGGGGAAAGGAGAGAAGAAGCCTTTCAGGACATTGAAGCAGAAGTTGTGTAGTGTAACGATCTTTAGCGTTGCCCGAGGGACGGAAGATTTCTGGTGTATAGTGACGCATCACTTATAGGTATGGAGCCGTGTTGATGCCAAACGAGAGAAGGGTGATAGCGTATGCTTCTAGACAATTGAAGGTCCATGAAGAGAATTACACTACTCACGATTTGGAGTTAGGAGCCGTTTAAGATTAGCTAGTTCGGTTCTCCTCGTTCGGTTCCAACACTAGAAATCTCGTTCGGTTCTCCTCGTTCGGTTCCAACAGTTATGAAACTCAAATTTTCAAAACTCAAAAAAACACGATTTTTAATGATTTTTAGCAAAAAATTCTTGTACAACTAGTGTTACTAACCCTATAGGAACAATAAAAATGAAAACTTTAAGGTTTTTAAGCCAAAAAATTTTACTCACTAATTTGCTCTTTGTAAAGGTTTTTGAACACAAATCAAACACAAAAACTAAACACACCACTCCATGGCTCTTGATACCAATTGTAGAATACTAGTAATCTTATGATCAAACCAAGAACAATAGTGAGATGTGGGTTGTGATGTTAGAGAGAGATTGGATGGAAAATGGATGAATTGTATAAAATGAAATGTGGTAAAATGGAACAACCAACAACCAACCCCTCTCCAATGCTAGGAGAGGGATTATATAGTACATGGAGGCCGGCCATGGGCTATGATGGGCTTCCCATGGGCCTTGGGCCGGACTAGATTACTAATCTAATCATTACACTAACTACGAGCTAAGACCTGTTACAACTTGGAAGTGACCGACACTTTTTGTGTTTCCAACAATCTCCCCCTAAGGGAGGTCACTCCATTTTACAAAACTTTAAGCCTAGCATACTATGCTTTGTCTTTTAGTCTTTAGCTCGTCCTTTTGACTTTCTCTTGAGAATATGTTGTAGTGATCATTGACTTTAGGATTGAGCTTGTTCCTTGAACTTGTATTTGACATTGTGATCTTGAGCAACTTGAGATCATCAACCAAGCATAATCTCTTCGCTATCTTGTAATTTTGCCATCTTGTGGACTTGCGACTTCTGGACCGACATGCTCATACCTTTCTTGATTTGTTGATTTGGAAAGCTTTAATGTTGCATCTTTCTTGAAATTCTTTAACTTTAACACTTCGTCACTTCGAGAAAGACGTTCGGTATCAGAGTGACAGAAACTTCTTTGAACTTCTTTGACTTTAATACTTCGTCACTTCAAGAAAGACGTACGGTATCAGAGTAGCGGAAGTCTTGAAATATGTACTTGAGCTTTCATGATGTCTTTATGTTTGTCGGTCGGGTATGAGCATGTGGCTATGGATCTTGTGAGCCAGCTGGAATCAGGAACCTCCACCACCATCTTTAAATAGCCTGCATAAAACAGTTAGCAATAAAGCGGGAGGACGAATATGGCTTTGTCATTCGCCCAGGTTTGGTTGGAGTAACCTTCAAATCCGTGAGGATCGACCTGTGATCAGATAGATTCAATTTAAGAAGAATCTTCTTGACAGGATTTCCAGCTGTAGTATTGAATCTTTCTAACACATAAGTATTAGATTCATCGTACTCAGCATGTTCTCATTATCGGAACGTCTCAAAGCAGACAGCACGATAAGAGTGAACCTGTGAGTTACTATCTCACCGATTGATATAGAAAAATCAATTTGAAAATCAATCGGTGTATCACTTGCAAAATTGTTTTTGTGACACACCGAGAGTGTTAATCATTTCAAAAATTCATTAACAACCGTTGATCCATTTCCTGGAACAAGTTTGATTCTTATAGAATCGCACCATCGTTTCTTTCCAGTTGTCACAAGTTTGATTCATAAAGAATCGCACAAGTTACCTACCATGAGCTTGTTTGATGTTGGCTCAAGCAGGATTTCCATCTTCATTGTGAATGAATTCACTCTGATGTTCTGGCAAAATCACAAGGATCTTGCGTAGGACTCTAATGATATTACTTGATATTCACATTGTGTGAGATAACAAGCTAAATTATGACAAGTGTCCTAATGAGATTAATGGATGATCTCTTTTGGCTCTAGACTCAATTGTGCACTTTTAATTTTAGTGATCGGAGGCTGGAGCTGAGTGCCACCTTTTCAATATCAACTAACTCGGAGTGAGAAAGTCAATAGAAATGAGTGTATCTCAATCTTCTCGTGAAAAATGAAACAAATAGTCCTGTTTGAGAGACGTTATTGGCTAGGGAGGGTTTAACATAGCGTCACTCTATGTTCCATGACTGTCTTCAATGTCAGACAACAACTTAGTGTTTCCGACAGATTATGTATTGACCCAGTTTTTGCCTAAGTGTATGGAGGGCTTCTTTCTTTTCACCCTTTATCCTTACAATTATTTTTCATTCTTCAACCCCTTCAGCGCTTACCGAGACTTCATGACTAATACCTTGTTGGGTTTGTTCCAGTATTAGCTCCATCTCAGTCGGCACTATTCCCTTATTCTCAATTTTACTCCTTTTGTATCATACCTAAGGACTTCTACACTAACTAGTAGATATCCCTGGGTAGATCCCTCTGGTTCTGGCTGGATCATGAGATTTGAATACCTATGCCTAACCACCTTATAACTCCATAAATTTAAGTACATGGTCGGTCTTTTGGGTATTCCATCACAATCCTTCAAAACCATTGAAAATTTCAATCAAAGTGTTTGATATAAATATCAAAAGATTTACACTTTAAGAGTTTTTCATTATCACTAAAAGCTCCCCCTTAACATGTGCATCGTAATCGTTGTACATGCTAAGCGCAGAGTGCATTGAGTCTATTTTATATGATCGCATTTCAGTACAACTTAGGTTCATTTTAATCATAGTTTAATCATATTTTCTCCCCTTATCCAAAATGTTAATCCCTTGATATTTTGGATATCAATTGATTAAACGTTCGGGGACAAAATGTTACACAATATCTAACAGGAACATTTTAATGCTCCCTCTTAAATTATGAGGGAATTATATGGTGTTTGAGTACGTTAATTTGAAATTTTTTGAATTTACTAAGAAATTCTTGAAAATTCTTACTCAAACACTATATATGCCTAACTTTTAAGTCACACATTTATCATAATGACACAATGATTACACATCTTAGTACGAAGGTTTGACCCGAATTGATGAGAACATCATAAAGATAGAATCTATGGATCTTTCTTTGTAGCAGCCGTAGTCTCCTTCAACATATCCACCAACAAACTTTTCTAGCTTCCTCATTAACCTTCTTACTTTCAAGAAGTATCATTCTGATACTTTCTCTGTCCAAGCACTCTTCGCATTAATTCAACTTTCTTTCTAAGTTACGAAAGTCACTGCTTCAAACTTCCGAGTATGAAACAGATTTAGATACATCAGTAACTTGAAGCTTGTTGTGGTTGGTGATGTCCTTGTTGATGTTTGTCTTAAGCATCCGCCTTAAACCAGTAATTATCTATCTTGAGTAGATTCAACTTTCTTGAAGCCGCATCAGCAGTCTTGATGTATACAAAGCCCTAAGATATCCGAAGTACAGCATTAACCCTTTCCAAGAATTTGATACCGCGCAACACCAAAGTCGAATTAAGTTCCGCTGGATGAGACGCATTCCCTCCCTTTCACGATAGTTGGATGATATAATTGAAACACCAAAGTCAACTAAGTCCCAAATGTACTCATTTCTTTCTGCAGAATACTGACTAATCTTAAGGAATCATCATACTTTATCAAACCTATGTGTACCACGTTTTATTCAAATAATTCTAACTCCTTTTTAAAATTAATCTTATATGATTGACCGTTGGGTAAAACATTAATTAAATGCAGTAAGAATTCTTCTCACATTTTAATTAATTATTCTCCCAACATAACTTCCCTAATGGGAACTCAAATGATGCGTAATGACTAATGACATATGTCTCTTCCCACATGTATTGAAATATTGCACCCTAAGAACAAAGAAAGGCCTAAAATTTTAAAGAAGGCGACTTCAAAAGAAGGCCATGGACTCTTTCAAGTATACATCTACTCCTTCCCCCTTGCTGGTTTCGACACCTCGAAATCAACAAAACCTTGTACACACACATACTTGAGATCGCGTTTGAGGTATAACTAAGCTTAGATCTATCTCGTGAGAATCAACTTCAAGGCTTTTAAAACTATGAAAGTATTTCCAAGCATTCCTAAGTCTTTTACAAACTATGAGGTGTTGACAATATTGATCGAATGTAGTTTAAAGCCTGAATTCACTAAGTCTCAACTTGCAAATAAGTCCATAAAGTTTTAAACAAATGACATCTAAAGCTCTTATAGTTAATATAAATTAACTCCCTTTGAAATTGTGATCCGTCATTATCAAGAACTTTATCCGTTTATTCTGTGACTTATTTTGAAAGACCGTTTTAAAAGATTATTGGATGACACATTCTCCCCCTCAAATGATGACTCGTTTTCTATTTAAAGAGCTGTTGTCATTGTTTAAGTGGTCGAATTGTCTTTGAAAGTCTTTTTGTGATTACTGAAAACACTGATTCATTGTGAAGACAACTTTTTTACCAATAAAAATAAGATTTTTCTATTTTGACAAAGAAATGCACTGAACCGTACATTAATTTATATATAGGAGCACAATTGGTGTTCAAAGATAAAAACCAAGCTTTTGCATGGTCATCTAAGTAGACCAATGAATGGCGAGAATAAATTTCCCAGATGAGAGTTCAAGTTTTCTTTTGAAACTACTTGCCTTTAAGAGGATGGCCGTTGCTATCTGAAATAATATCAAGCCATTTGGCCTGTTTTTGAAAACATTTGGACTGTCAGCCGAACTTCAATCAGCCTCGTAATCATAATTGGATGACCATTTCTATAAATACCGTAAATGTTACGATTTATAAAAGACATGCCATTATTACCTCTTTTTGTATTTTTCTTATTTTTATTTTGTATTTTGTTTTTATAAAATGAATCTTTTTGGTTTTTATGGTGTGTAATATATATATACATAATATACATGATATTTGAATAGGTACCACCACTATTCGCTCAGTTTTCATCTAAGCTAATAGTTTTAAGTTTCTGAGTCGTAAAACTCTTCCGCATTCCCGAGCATTGTTGATAGAAATTTCAAATCTTTTCTCTCATAGGAGGTTTAGTGAACAGAGTCCGCGTCTATTTTATACTTCAACTCATTACCGTGTGTGACAAAGTAAAGCACTACTACCTCCATTATCAACTTTGCTCTATTTATGAAGTTGAATTTGAAGTCTATATGCTTTTATCGAGTGAATTGTTGAACTTGTTGCAGCATCAGGCAATAATGCGTTTGTAATCATAGTACATTGAACATTTATTGAAATCCAAGACCTAGTTGGTAAGAGATCTGTGATCTCATCCAAAGGACTTAAGATATCAACAACCAGACAAGGCTATATATTTATTCAAAGCTTCGTGCACGGATATCACAGTGCTTTTCTCCTTTTTGATAACCAGCTAACAAGCTGTCTTCCCAATAAATTGCATACTTCCAGATACTTCATCATATCTTGGCAACTCTCGTGATCAGCGCTTGCGATAAGCCTGTTAGAGCAAAGCGAAGAATCCTTTTAATACTAGAGTCCCCTAGTTTACGGTTCCGACATAGGTATATAAAGATTCTTTTTACAGCATGTAAGTGCTTTTCATAGGCTTTGCCTCATACCAGCACAAATGCATACAAGCAAAGTGGTAGGGTCCAACGACTTCCATTGTGATCTTCATCTAGAAGTTTTAATTCTCCACCATGGAGTATCTACGGGTCGCTAGATTCCATACCATAATTTAGTAATGATTCTCGCTAGCATAATTAGACTGGTTTACAAAGATGCCTCTGGACTAATTGTAAAATCTGTAGTTCCTAAGGAAAAATGATATTTTTGCCATCATCGACTACTTAAACTTTAACACATTATTTTTGAAACATTGGTCACATAATTCAAGTGTAGTAGACAGCAAAGATTATATCATCCAACAATAGATTTTGTACAAGAAGAATATCTTTGCCTGTCTTCTTAAAAACAATGTGGGATCACACGATCCTTTAGAGAATTCCTAAGAGATTAGAAACTTACGATAGTAGATCGTACCACCGCGATAAAGCTTGTTTCAACCCATAGAGAGCTTTTAAGCGAAGCTTATAACACATGATTTGATTGTACTTGATCCACAAACCGTCCCGTTGGCTGACTAATCACATCTTCGCGCAAATGCCATTCAAGAATACCGCTTATCATCCATTTGGTTGTCGATCATATTACATTGAGCAGCATAATATGCAAGGAAAAATTCAAATAGCATCAAAGTCTAGCTACTGGAGCAAAGGATTCCTTCAAAATCATGTTCCCCTCTCTTTACTGTAACCACGATAAACCAACGATGCTTGTTCTTTTAAATTCCTCCATTTCATCAAGTTTCACCTTATAAAAATCCATTTTTAAAGTAATAGATCATCCCTTAAATCTAGACATGGAAACGATGTTTTCCCACAACTTCAAACGATCGAATTCATTAACTCCCTTGCATTGCTTCAATCCACATGCTAGAGTTAGTGCGTCTTTATAGTTTCTTTAGTTTAACTGATGAGAAAGCATCGTAGTAACAAAATATAGATTGATTCATAGACTTAAGGCTGGAGTCTTGTGGAAATAGGTCTTTTGAGTCTACCGATGTATGTTTCATAAAAAAAAATGATCCTTGGTCCATTTGGTAACGAGGAAAGTAGTGTTCTGCGTTTAGAGCAGCATTTGCACAACAGTAGAATAACATCCGAAGAAGATGCTTCAGAATCATTTTGAATTGTAATACCAAAGACGGATCGTTATTACATTGTGTGCCCAACATCTACAAATCATGAAGTGTCTTCTCAACATCGTTTAGGAAGATAGAGATTGAGTTTCGGGTGGTTGTTTAAGAGTTATAGTGTGGTGCATCTTGGTCAACTATATCACCTTGTTTCATCAATCATTGACGACGTCGATCACTCCACAATGTTCTTTTGTTAATGTAACGCTACTGAGTGTTTTAAATCGTAAACGTTAAAGTAAATCGCGTAGCTAAAAAAAACTATCGTTCAATGTTAAAACCGGGCTATCAACAATTAAAACGTTTACATCAATCAAGTATTGGAATAATAATTTTTGAGAATAATTATGGACTTTGTTCATTTTATTTTTATTGGTTGCGTAAAGTGTTTACGTTTCGCGATAAAGTACGTTTAGGCATACCTAGAACCACCAAAACTTGTCTACACTTCAACAAATACCCACTTTTACACCCAATACCCAAAATTATATCATTTTCTTAACCAAGAAAGCCATAGGGCCGGTTTTGATGAATAAAACACATAAAGATATTGCCAACTCTTCTAGAATGAAAACCATGTGCAAGTAAATCAAGCTAGTCAATATTTTCTTACAAGTTTACTTACACACTCAACATTCCCATGCTTTCTTACACCAACACCATGCTTTTCTTACAAGCTAGTCATTCATAGTTTAACCATGGTTAGGTTAAGGTAACCAATAGCTAGTTAACTCATGCTATAAAAGGCTTACTATGCAAGTGAACTCACACTTCCATTTAACAAGTAAAAATTTCACAAACACTCTCTCTTTCTCCCTCAAAACCCACAACATCAAACCACAACTATACACAAGCCATACATTGATTTCATAAGATCATACACACATACACACATCATTCCTAAGGCATACTAAGATGTTTGCAAGCATTGGTTAACCATTTACAAGTATTGAAGCAAGATATGCAAGACATATCGGGTTTCATAAGAAAAACTAGGGTTACAAGTATGCAAGCTTTGGGTTTTAATCTAACAAAGGGTTTAGAATTGTGATTGTCTATCATCATTGTTTCATCAAAATGTCATCTAAAAACCTTAATCACTTAATTTCTTACATGAATACAATGTGTAATGATGTTTATATAGTCTATATCACCATTTAGGACTTTTTGAACATGTAAATGAAGTTTACGTTGTGATGATCATGTATTGTACACTTTTTCTTATGTTATGATGTTGACTTAATATAGATAAAATGGAAGTATATGTGATGTACCATGTTGGTTAAGTATAAAAATGTATATGTACAAATTAGGGTTTTTAAAAAAACCTAAGGAAATGTTGATTATTTATGTTAGGAAGTTATGAACTTGTTATCTTGGTCTAATAACAAATCAGGAGACCTAAATACATTACTATATGTAAAACATAGTATAATAATATTATATAAGAACTTGTGGAAATTAACTTTCTTTGAAAAGTATAATAACACTTTAAACAAATAATATAAATATGTTATCATTAAGGGGCTGTTTGGAATCCGAATTTCCAACAGTGGGTTTGACATTTTATAAAATAATACGTCTCATGTACGATTCCAAAAAGGTAAGAAACTCGAAAAACGGATTAATAACGCATGAAGGATTACGATCTTTGTAAACACGTTTACGTTTAATACCGTTATAAAATAAACTTTAATAAAAGCAAATTAAAAAATATTTCTAAAAAACAGAAAGTTTCGTATATTAACAGATTACACATAATTTATAGGATTCCCAAAAAGATAAAATCTATTTTTTCATTAAATAACGAAAGGAGTTATGACTAATTGCGATTTAACCGACAATTAATTACTTTTATAAAACTATTTTTAAAAAGTTACTATTCATGACAGAAACTTTTATTTTTGTAAACCTCATAAATATATAGAAATTTCAATTATAAGAACGTGCTCGAAAGAATCGCTAAAAACGGAGCTATAACGAAGAAAATACGGCGTATACGAGTTTTACGATAACAAAAACTATATAAATATATTTCGGGTCTGGTGTGAACAGTAAAAGTTACTGTTCACCAGGAGGTCCAAAATATGAAAATGTCAAATTATGATAACTCGTCCTAATACAAAAGCGTGGGCATAAGAAACGTCAAAATCGGGCTTAAAACGCGAAAGTTATGCCAGTTTTACTAAAACTGTAATTATAAACATTTTTACTCTATAACAACGATTTCTAAATTACAAATAGACGGTGATGAAGCTATATAGAATTATATGTGGTTATCAAAGTACTATATTACTAGGGAGTTTCATAATGAAGCCTCTTCGGGGTGTCGTATCGACGAGTTGTTGGATTTACGATTTAAAGTGTCCTAGCTCCTTATACGTCACTACATGACCTCTTAAATTATGATAGCCCAAACGATAGTATGATGTAACTATCAATACTTGTATATATTTTAGTTAATCAAATCGATTAGTGCTTATACGACCTATGTTCATTTAGGTTGCATTCGATCATTTACGTGACGCGTTATCTGTGATATTTGGATTATCAGAACTCAAGGTGAGTTCATAGCCCCATATTTTTACGATTTCAATGATTTATAACTTTGGGGTGGAAACATGCTTTGTTTTATAAATTGGATGCAAGTGTATATTTTATATTTATTACGTGTTTGCCTAAGTAGCGATAACCCAAGTTGAGCCCATTATCATGAACTGTCAATTGCATAGATGTAGTTGTGAATTACATTATGTGAGCGCGAAAAAAAAAAAAAAATGTTAAGAAAGATCTAATTGGGATGACCTCCCCTGTACGGGAAAACGCTATCACCGGGAACAAACGTATAGCATGTCTGATTCGGATTTTAGGTTTGAACATCTGATGCTGCGCAGAAATAGCAATATTTATTATTGCGAAAATAATTGTTCGAGCATCAGTGTCAGAGCTTAGGACAACGTTAATCGGGAATTTTGAGATGTCAGCATTTGAGTTTGCATCTCACGAGGGAAAGTCTTGCGGTCCTGCATATTATATTTTACTAACCTATGAATTCACCAACATTTTTGTTGACGTTTTAAAGCAATGTTTTCAGGTGGTCAATAGGCACGAGGTGCCAGGGATACATTGGTGGTTTTGATTTGGATATCATGCATTAAAGATTTTGTCGCATTACATTTTGTATAACTGTTATGGGCTAGAAATCTTTGTATTTTGAACAAGTGGACAAGTGAAGCTTCGGCTTATGTAACAAATACTTTGTTAATTCCAATGTATCAGTTTTAAACGACTTTTTGGTCGTTCTATATACATCTTGTGCTATTGATCTGAGAAGTAACACGCCCCGGATATCCTTATTCCGCTGTGACCCATTTTGGGGGTGTTACAGATTGGTATCAAGAGCCAAGGTTATAGAGAACCAGGTCAAATGTTTTTGCTGGACTATAACCGTTTTCAAACATTGCATTCATACAAAGGAGGTAGTTTAACGGACACACCACAGTATGTTGCATTAGTTAGTTAAATCAAAATGCTTCATATTGATATACATGTTTATAATATATTACGTATAAGAGCCTTATATAATATACTCATATAAGTTATTTTTGCTGGTCACAGTAGTCATGTTAGCTGATTCCGCAGTTACCTATACTTCTATTCACTCTGAGGCACGATCATGGAGTGTCCCATCTGAGGATCCTTACTAGGATGCTGCCAGACAGTTACTGGAGCAGCACCATGTCTCCAGATTATGTACCTTGATCCCATGTGAGCTGGAGGATCGATGTACTAGTGTTACAATCCTGAACCTGAGCACCCTGAGGACTTTAGTGCCAGTGCTGAGGATGAGGCACCTATAGAGGCATACATTACTGAGGTTGCTTCTGCACCTCCACCACCACCATCCTTTTTACCCTTACTTATCCGACCCCCATGTACTAGAGCAGCCATGGCTCAAATGAGAGCTGCAGCACCATCCACCTATCATCCACTACTCCCATCAGGACAACCACCATTGTTACCTATACCACTACCTGAACCATCCACTAGATGTAGAGCTATAATCTCGAGGCTTGACACGCCGCCTTCGGAAAGAGGCTACTAGTTAACGGCTCCCAGACCGGGTGTAGAGGTTGGGGAGAGTTCTGCTGCTGCGCTAAGCATAAAGCGAGACATTCTAAGAACCACATATGGCCCGTAGGTCGATGCAGTTCTGTAGACACTGTGTGAGACTGAAGGTTTCGAGATACTGAGAGTAGGATGATGGGTCCGCCAAAGAGTGTGGACAACTTTGAGGATCAGTTACACAGGTAGATGTTCGCATTAGACAGAGTCCAGATTTTACTCACGGACAAATGAGCCCAAAAGAATCGTGCAGCTGTGAGAGCTTAGATTGGAGGTATTAAGGAGTAGAGAGACTTGCTTAGAGCCAAAGAGTATTCAGCCCGTCAGGACTGGCTAGATTCTGAGCTTACACAGCAGGGCATTAGAGCCACACTGTTACAGTGTTAGAGACTCAGGCGCGTCGCACGAGTGGGCAGCGTCAGGGCCTCAGATGATCGCGGCGACAGGCATAACATGCATATACATGCCTTTTGATGCTGGACCTAACGGATGACAACCATAGAAGGATACTGGTAGTAAAATTCCTAGGGGTACTTTTCTACCATATTGGGTAGCTGATAACTATATAGCCTGCTAAGTTTTTATGCGGTTTACAATCCCCAGCTAGCAGATCATTTCATCAATGCTTTGATTCTGATTAGCTATCTCGATAATGGATCTTTTGTCTTTGTTTAGCTATGTTTTATAGCCTACTAAGTATCTACGGGTAACTCCCTCTAGTAGGCTTCTATGTTATTTTCATTTTGTAACCAAGCGATAGGGAATCAATTTGGGAGACCATACAGATCATGTATATTTCAATTATATATGGATAGGATTATTATGTTATTCGAATCATGTGTTGGTTGTGATGTTTCCCTGTGCTGATGTGATCTTATTTTATATATGATTCATATGTTTATGATCACGTATGATTGATAAAATCTAACGGGTATTGTATTTTCTTGTGATTGAAGAAAATGGCACCAAAATGAACCACAAGGTCAACCAGTTACACCAGCCCCAACGACAACCACCACAACTGTTACTGAGGCACAACTCAAGTCTTAATGACTAAGGATTTTGTTGCGCAATGGCTTGACGCAGAAGCAATAAGTTAGAAATGGCTATGACAACAATGGTTCAAGACCAAGGCGACCCATTTTCTTCAATCACAAGAAAATACAATACCAGTTAGATTTTAATACAATCATAACGTGACATAACATATGCATCATAAATAAAATAAGATCACATCACACAGTGAAACATACAACCAACACAAGATCGACATAACTAAATACATTCCAATGTCCATATATAATCTGGAAATATACTGATCTTTTTTGTACCACAATGTGAATTCCCATCGCTAGGTTACAAAATGAAAATCAACATAGAGCCCTACTAGCCGGGAGTTACCCGTAATACTTAGTAGGCTATACAACATAGCTAAACAAAAGACAAAAGATCCATATCGGATAGCTAATCAAAACAAAAGATTGATACCGTCTGCTAGCTGGGAGTAACCCATAAAAACTTAGCAGGCTATATAGTATAGCTACAATATGGTAGAAAAGTAACCCTAGGAACTACTACCAGTATCCTCTAAGGTGTCATCACGTGGTCCAGCCTCCAAAGCCTGAATATGCATGATATGCCTCGTCGCGCGATCATCTGCGTCCTGACGCTGCCACTCGTGGCGACGCGCCTGAGTCTCTAACACTGTAACCCGTGCCTCTAATGCCCTGCTGTAAGCCTCAGATCTAGCCAAGTCCTGACGGGTCTGAATACTCTCTTGCTCATAAGCAAGTCTCTCTCTCCTTAATACCTCAATCTCAGCTCTCACAGCTGCACGATCCTTTTGGGCATCGTGATGTCGTGAGTAAAACTCTGAACTCTGTCTACTGCGAACATCTACCTGGTAACTGACCCTCAAGTTGACCACCTCTAAGGCGGCCATCATCCTCCTCTCAGTTATCTACAACCCTTAGTACTCCACCGTGTCTACAGAACTGCAATCGACCCTACGGGCCATAGTGGGTCTTAGCTGTCTCGCAGCAGCAGCAGCAGAACTCTCCCCAACCTCACACCCAGGTCTGGGAGCAGTAACTAGTAGCCTCTTCCGAGGCGGCGTGTCAGCCTCGAGAATATCAGCTCTACATCTAGTGGATGGTTCAGGTAGTGGTATAGGTAACAATGGTGGTGTCCCTGATGGGAGTAGTGGATGATAGGTGGATGGTGCTGCAGCTCTCATTTGAGCCATGGCTGCTCTAGTACATGGGGGTCGGATAAGTAAGGGTATACAAGGAGGTGGTGGTGAGGTGCAGAATTCAACCATCATAATGTTGCCTCTATAGGTGCCTCATCCTCAGCTGGCACTAAGTCCTCAGGGTGCTCAGGCTCAGGAATGTACACTGGTACATGATCCTCCAGCTCCATGGGATCAGTCATACAGCTGAGGTCGAACATGTGCAGCTCCAGTAACTGTCTGGCAGCATCCTAGTAAGGATCCTCAGATGGGACACTCCATGATCGTGCCTCAGAGTGAATAGAAGTATAGGTAACTGCGGAATCAGCTAACATGACTACTGTGACCAGCAAAAATAACTTATATGAGTATATTATATAAGGCTCTTATACGTAATATATTATAAACATGTATATCAATTATGAATGCATTTAGTATAACTAACTAATGCAACAACTAGTGTGTCCCGTAAAAACCCCTTTGTATGAATGCAATGTTTGAAAACGGTTATAGTCCAGCAAAAACATTTGACCTGGTTCTCTATAACCTTGGCTCTTGATACCAATCTGTAACACCCCCAAAATGGGTCACAGCGAATAAGGATATCCGTGCGTGTTACCTTCTCATAACAATAGCACAAGATGTATATAGAACGACCAAAAAGTCGTTTAAAACTGATACCATTTGAATTAACAAAGTTTTTGTTACATAAGCCGAAGCTTCACTTTCCACTTGTTCTCACACCCAAACAAAGATTTCTAGCCCATCACATTGATACAAAATGTAAATCCGAACAAAATCATAATTTACAACCTAAATCAAACCACCAAATGTATCCATGGCACCTCGTGGCCTATTGACCACCTGAAAAACATTTGCTTTAAAACGTCAACAAAAATGTTGGTGAATTCATAGGTTAGTAAAATATAATATGCAGGACCGCAAGACTTTCCCCGTGATAAAGCAACAAATGCAGACATCACAAAATCCGATTACGTTTTCCTAAGCTCATGACACTGAAGCTCGACAATTATATTCGCAATAATAAATATTGCTATTCTGCCCGATCAGATGTTCAACCCTAAACATCCCGAATCCGACATGCTATAACGTTTGGTTCCCGTGAAGCTAATCCCCGAACGGTGAGGTCAATCCCCAATTAGATCTATTCATAACATTCGCAGCTCATATAATGTAATTCACTACCTACATCCTAGGCAATTGACAGTTCCATGATAATGCTCAACTTGGTTAGTCGCTACTTAGAACAAAACACGTAATCAATATAAAATATACACTTGCGTCCAATTTATAAAACAAAGCATGTTTCCACCCCAAAGTTATAAATCATTGAAATCGTAAAAATGTGGGGCTATGAACTCACCTTGAGTTCTGATAATCCAAATATCACAGATAACGCGTCACGTAAATGATCGAATGCAACCTAAATGAACATAGGTCGTATAAGCACTAATCGCTTTGATTAACTAACATCATATACAAGTCTATGTTAGTTACATCATACTATCGTTTGGGCTATCATAATTTAAGAGGTCATGTAGTGACGTATGAGGAGCTAGGACACTTTAAATCGTAAATCCAACAACTCGTCGATACGACACCCCGAAGAGGCCTCATAAATTAGAAAATAAAAAAAAAAATAAAAAAAAATATAAAAAAAAAAATAATATTAGAGGCTTCATTAAGAAAAAAAAAAAAATAAAAAAAATGTATAAATTAAATAAAAAAAAAATAAATTAAATATTAAAAAAAAAAATAATAAAAATAAAAAAAAAAAAAATAAAAAAAATAAACAAAAACAAAAAATTATAAAAAATAAATCAAAAAATAAATTAACACAAAAAATAAATAAAAAAAAGAAATAAAAAAAAAAAAAAAGTAAAAAAAAAAAATATAATTTAATTTAATAAGAAAATAAACTCCCTAGTAATATCTCACTCACTTTGATACCACATATAATTCTTCTACATCATCACGGTCTATAGTAATTTAGAAATCGTTGTTATAGAGTAAAAACGTTTATAATTACAGTTTTAGTAAAACTGGCATAACTTCGCGTTTAAGCCCGATTTTGACGTTTCTTATGCCCACGCTTTTTTATTAGACGAGTTTATCAGATTGACATTTTCATAATTTGGACCTCCTGGTGAACAGTAACTTTTACTGTTCACACCAGACCCTAAATATATTTATATAGTTTTTGTTATCGTAAAACTCGTATACGCCGTATTTTCTTCGTTATAGCTCCGTTTTTAGCGATTCTTTCGAGCACGTTCTCGTAATTGAAAGTTCTATATATTTATGAGGTTTACAAAATAAAAAGTTTCTGTCATGAATAGTAACTTTTATAAAAATAGTTTTATAAAAGTATTAATTGTCGTAAAATCGCAAAATCAAAACTCCATTCGTTATTAATTGAAAAAATACGATTTCTTATCTATTTGGAATCCCTAAAAATAATGTGTAATCGTGTTTAAAAATACTAAACTTTCTGTTTTAGAAATATTTTATAACTTGCTTTTATAAAGTTTATTTTATAAACCGGTATTAACGTAAATCGTGTTTTTATCGTAACTTCTTCGTTATTAATCCGTTTTTCGAGTTTCTTACCTTTTTGGAATCGTCATGAGACGTATTATTTTTATAAAATGTCAAACCCACTGTTGGAAATTCGGATTCCAAACAGCCCCTTAATGATACATATATATACTTATTTGTTTAACTTGTTTTATATACTTTTCAACTAAGTAAATTTCCACAAGTTCTTAATAACTCATAATATACTATGTTATACATATAGTAATGTACTTAGGTCCATGATTTGTCTATTTGTCCAAGATAACAAGTTCATAACTTTTACATAAAATCATAAATTTCCTTAGGTACTTTAAAAACCCTAATTTGTACATATACATTTTTATACTTAACCAACCTGGGTACATCACTTACCTCCTTATATCATAATATTACAACAATCATAACATAAGAAACAGTGTACAAAATGGATCATCACAAGTAAAAAACTTCATTTACATGTGTCAAAATTCCTAAATGGTGTTATTTACTATATAAACATCATATACAACATATAATCAAAGAAATAAAGAGATTAATGTTTTAAGAGTTACCTTATGATGAAACAATGATAATAGACAACACAATCTAAACCTTGTATAGAGATTAAAAACCCAAGCTTTTAATATTTAGGTTTCCCGATACCTAATTCTGTTCCCCGTATTTTAGTATAAATTTAATTTTAGGATTTCCTTATAACTAATTTTGTTTCCCGTAGTTTTTAAGATCCCTATTTCCTATATTTGTTTCCCGTAGAATAAATTAGATTTTATTTAATTAATTTTAGTTGTAATTATATCAGTGTTCATATCATATATTCTCCATCAGTCAATTTCTCTTCAAACCAGGATAATTTTCAATTGCAGCCTCGTTGGGACATACGACCCGGGAATATCTCTTCCAGAATCTTTTTATCATTGATTCTTACTTGTGTATTTTAAGTGTATACTATCAACGAATCAGTACCCCTTGTATGCGTCTAGAAAGCATTTAAAGGGGAACCCCATTACTGCTTCAATATTCAGGACGATTTCCGAGAGTGGGTAGTAATCTTTTGGATATGCCAAATTGACATTCTTGAAATCGATGCACATTCTCCATGTACCGTCTACCTTCTTCACCAGCACAGGGTAACAAATCCATGTCGGATACCGGACCAGCCTCACGATGCCTGCCTTAACGCATTCTTCCACCTCTTTCATTACTACCTTGTTTTTCTCTAGACCTAAAACCCATCATTTTAGCGACACTAGAGAATAGCTCAAGTTCACATTTACAGAGTGTTGGATGATCCGTCTAGGGACTCCAATCATATCCTAGGGTTGCCATGCGAACACATCCTTGTTGTCCTTTAACGGTGTTAATACAAATAATGCTTATAAAGTTATTTATATTTTTTGACTCCTTTATGTTTTAAAGATGACAAAATGTAAAAACATTCACTATAAAATAAACGTTCACATGTTATTAATCGTAAACTTCCATTTTGACATAAATCAATTAAAAGTATGGATAAAAAAATCATTAAAATTAATTAGTGATCAAAAAATAATTTTTCTTCTTAATTCATCACATTTTTACAAAACTATATCTTTATATAATTACACAAAATAGTTTTTTTAAATAAAAATAATGTTTTATTTAAAAACATAAATTTTAAATTCAAGTTTTCCCCCCAAAACTGAATACAAATCACCAAGATAAAAAAAAGAGCAATAAAGTGTTTAAGAATAAAGTGGAAACAAATCTCGCTGAGGGATGAGATAATGAAGCAACAATGTAAGACTATGGTAGTGTGTAGCAAGAGTGTCCGAGGGGTTACGAGTTCCCATGCACAACTTTTTGTAATATTTTTTTTTATTTTTGCAAAACTCAAAGAACCAAATGTTGTAAATAAAGGACTAAAAACTATAAACTTTTTGTGAAACTATTTTTTTATCTTCAAGAAAAATAAGCTGAAAATGACTTTTAAGACGACAGAGAAAAAAACTCTTAATAACTTCTTTTGGCTTTTTAAACAAAACTTAAAGTACTCAAAAAGCGTTAAAAAGCTAAAAGTATGAGCTAAAAAAGCAATATCTACAGCCTAAGACTAACCTAAGAAGTCAATGTGGACAGAAATAAGCTCACTAGACAAGGCCATAAGCATAAAATGATCACAATATGGCTCACTTAAGCATCGACTTTGAAACCAAACCGATCCTAATGAGCTATTTACTTTTTGAGCTTAAAATTAATAGCAATGAAATAAGCACTTTAGAAATAAAACTTATATTTCTTAAAACTATGACTCAACGACTACTAGAAAATGTTTTTTGTAAAAGGTCTTTTGAAAACTAAAGCTTATGAAAAAAGCTTTTGAAAACGCGCAACTTTTATATAATACCAATGTAATACTGATTATAGAGCGCGAAGAAGAAAAACTATTTATGAAGCTTAAATTCAGATATCAAAATAGCTTTATGTAGAAAACAAACATAAAACATATAAACTACTATCTTAAATCAACTTATTGCTAAATACTCAGACCTAACATACTAGATTTACTCCTTGCTGAATTTGATGTTGAGAAAATTGGATGGTTTTGTAATTAAGCTGCTGATACAATTGACATGTTAAATGAACCAAGACTTTAAAAACCTTTAAAGTGCAGACTAAGAACTGATTCTAATTGATTCAAAACAGAATATTAAGTGCAATTTTTAACAAAAAATGACAACTAATAAAGCAATAGCTAAAAATGCTAACTACACTTAAAGCTATTGTAACTGATTCAAATATAAACTAGAAATCCCAAGAAAACATGATTCTTAATCTCAGCAAACTACTAAAATTCAAACTCACAAGCCTCCAAATGATCAATAAATTTAGTTTAAAGAACCTAAACGAGCCACATGCAAGTACTAAACCATGTTATTACTGTTGTGGCCAAACACCCCTTTAGAATTTATGAAATCCATAAGCTTCAAGAATAAATTTAATGAAACAATCTCAAAGACCAATAAAAGCAGCTTATAACAGAACCTAATAAACTATTTCAATGCGCGTGCAATTAAGCCAGAAATTAAGAACTTACGTTACTAGCTAGTTAATTTGGTTTTTTTTAATGAACTTTAAAACAAAATGAAGAAAAGTAAGATCTACACTACTAAGCCTAAAAACATATTATAAAAACATTATCAATAAGCACAATGAGATAGATTTAAGCGCACAAATAAGCTAAATATAAGACAAATTAAGTCCAAATAAAGCTAGAAGATTAAGACAGAAATTGAAATAAGGAACTTACAATAGCCTTAGCTAGACAAAGGCTCAAATTGCTCAAGGAGCTGTCTACAAGCTCTAGCTTATCACAAGGATAAGCTAGTTAAGTCCCATAAGCCCTTCCAGGTTAATGTAATCATCAAGATCGCAAATCCATAAAGCAAAGGTATTAAACTGATTTTAAAGGTTTAAGTATATTAGATGACTAACTCGAGCTCAATTTGAGCTTAGAGACTCAAAGAGATTGTGTGGAGCTTATGAGAGCTTTTGTAACAGTAAACAAACATTTGAGCTTAATAAGGGTTTATGACAGATTATATAAAAGAAAGCTTGATTTCACTAATAGAAAACTGGTTACAACTTTTGGAAATGGAAGTTACAATAAGCTGAAAAAGGTTACATTACTTAAGCTAAAGTTTTAAAAGCTAAAAAAACTAGATAGTGTGTGTGTGAATGTGAGGGGCTATTTATAGCCTGCAAATGAAGCTTCTAGGCCTTGGATCACGCTCCTTTCTCCCTTAATCTTGTCCTTTCATTCTTCCAATCATTTGATCTTGATTCTTGTCCGTTGGATCAACTTGGTGAGCACACGGATTGCCAACGTGGCATTCCGAGTGTCAGAGCACTTGTGCTTCTTTTATACTCACTTTAGTGCAAAAATCCCAATGATTGATGTGTTTCTTTACAAGTACGCGTGTCAAGCCATGTGGGTTTCCACCAATAAGAGCTCCTCAATGACGTTTCTTTGTGCCAGCTTGTCACTTATCACTTGAATTACAAAGCCACGTCCTTAATTAGAATTAACCCCATGATTTAAGTGGGGTAACTCGATGGGAACGACGATGAACAGTAATTCCCCTTGGCGCCATTTTTAACCGTTTGGTTTGAGAAGTTTGACCGGGGTGTTGGGAAGGTTGACTTGGGCTTGGTTTATGGGTCGGTTATTGTTTGTTTGGGTTTATATATAAGAGTTACGTGTGGTAACAATCTTTAAATAATTAAGAAGTTAACACGACCGTTAGGATTAGGGGACCATTTTTGCAATTTAGTTTGACTTGAAGGGCTGTTTTGGGAATTTTTAGGTTTTGTCATTTAGTGAGTTGACTTTGGTTGACCAAGGGTTGACTGGAGTTGACTTTTGACCTTTCTTACTATCAAAACCTTTGCTCTTGTACACTCTTTTCCGTCTCGTGTCCGTGATTGTCCGGTTTTGACCATTTTTTTGAGATTTTTGTAATATCCGTACCTACATAATCACAAAGACAAAACAAGCAATAAACAAGGTCATTAGTCAATATGCATCATTTTAATCCCCAAGGGGAAGTGTTGGGAGTATAATTATTTAAAACGTGAGAAGAATTCTTTCTGATTCAATAAATGCTTCCTCAAACGGTTAATCACTAAGCTTATTTTTTTCAAAGAGAGTAGAAATAGTTGACAAAAGAGGTACACATAGGTTTGATAAGTATGATGATTCCTTAAGTTAGTCAGTATTCTGCAGAAAGAAATGAGTACATTTGGGACTTAGTTGACTTTGGTGTTTCAATTTATATCATCACTATCGTGTAAGGAGAAATACGGACATCCGGGACTTAATTGACTTTGGTGTTACGGTTTCGAATTAATTGCGTACTTCGGATATTTGGGCTTTTTACATCAAGACTGCTTGAGGCGGCCTGCAAGAAAGTGTTGAATCTACTCAAGAAAGGATTGCTGATTTAGGGGGAAGCTAAGACAACTCCTTATGAGAGACTACGGGGAAGACCTACGGCTACTTCAAAGAACCATATGATTTCATCATATGATGTTCTCATCATTCAGGTCAAACCTCGTACATAATAATCTTGTGAATATATAAATGTGTAGTGTAGACTTAATGGTGATAATGAGAAGTGCTCGAGTATAAAATTTTCAAGAATTTCTTAGTAAATTCAAAAAATTTCAAATTATTGTACTCAAGCACTGTCTTATATACCCTCAAAAGTTGAGGGAAAGAATTAAAATGTTCCTATTAGATATTGTGTAACATTTTGTCCCCGAACGTTTAATCAATTGATATCCAAAATATCAAGAGATTAACATTTTGGATAAGGGGAGAAAATGTGATTGTATAAAATGGACTCAATGCACTCCACACTTAGCATGTACTACGATTACAATGCATATGTTAAGGGGGGAGCTTTTAGTGATGATGAAAAACTCTCAAAGTGTAAATCTTTTGATATGTATATCAAACACTTTGATTGAACTTTTCAATGATTTTGGTTTTGATTATGATGGAATACCCAAAAGACCGACCTTGTACTTAAATTTATGAAGTTTTAAGGTGGTTAGGCATATACTTAAATTTTTATAGAGTTAATGAAGGCGGTTAGGCATTAGGTACTCAAATCCATGATCCGCCAGAAACCGGAGGGATTTCTACCCAGGGATATCCACTTGTTAGATGTAGAAGTTCCTTAGGTATGATACAAAGGAGAAAAAAACTGAGAATCGGGTATATGCTGACTGGATGGTGCAAACACTTAGAAACAACCCACACAGGGTGTTAGTATGAATACGGTAAGCAATTGAAATAGGGTGCAGAAAATGAAAAAGAAATGTATGGCTAACGGGTGAAAAGAAGAAGCCTCTTCATACACTTTGGCGGAAAGTTCGGTGTTCGGTCTCGGATGTGGCGAGGCTAGAGAGTTGTTGTGCACTAACTGTCAGAAACATAAGTTGTTGTCCCAATGGATCCAAGTGACGCTATGCACAACCCCTCACTCCTTAGCCCAACTGTCATGGTGTCTGGGGAAAGTTTGGGCCTCGCAACAGCTCGTGTTTTCTCGATTTTGCACGTGCGAGTAATTGACTGCGGTAGCTTTTTCTATTAATCTTGTCTCTTGTTCACGAGTTAGTCTTGATATTGAAGGAAGGTGGTCAGTTGCTCTCCTCAGCACGCTCGCCGCTGGATGTTAGACGAGTATACTTTAAAAGATAGACCAAAGTTCTCACGGCTTTTTTGTCCGGTCTTATGTAGCTCGCGAGAGCGCTCTACGGAGAATGATAGAGATATTTGGATAGCTCTTTATTAAATGAATCTCATACTAGACAACATTGTATCAAAATCCTGGCTTGCTATTGTCACACAATGTGAATAACGAGTTAAACATATTAAGAGTCCTACGCATTATCCTTGTGATTTTGCCAGAAATCCTGAGTGGATTTCATTCATCTGAAGATGGAAATCTGCTTGAGCCAAATCCAAACAAGCTCATGGTAGGTGACTTGTGTGATTCTATATAAATCAAACTTGTGACAACTTGAAAGAAATGATGGTGCGATTCTATAAGAATCAAACTTGTTTCAGGTTAGGAATTGACGATTGCTGATGAAATTTTGAAATTATTAACACTCTCGATGTGTCACAAAACCACTTTAGCAAGTGACATGTCGATTGATTTTCAAATCAATTTTTTATTTCAATCGGTGAGATAGTAACTCGCTGGTTCACTCTTATCGTGCTGTCTGCTTTGAGACGTTCCAATAATGAGAACATGCTAAGTTTGATGAATCTGATACATATGTGTTAGAAAGATTCGATACTTCAGCTGGAAATCCTGTCAAGGAGATTCTTCTTAAATTGAATCTACCTGATCACAGGTCGATCCTCACGGATTCAAAGGTTACTCCAACCAAACACAGGCGAATGACAAAACCATATTCGCCCCCTACTTTATTGCTAACTGTTCTATTTCAAGAATATGTAAAGATGGTGATGGAGGTACCTGATTCCAGCTGACTCACAAGATTCATAGCCACATGCTCATACCCAACCGACAAATATAAAGACATCATGAAAGCTCAAGTACATGTTTCAAGATTTCCGCTACTCTGGTACCGTACATCCTTCTTGAAGCGACGAAGTGTTAAAGTTAAAGAAATTCAAGAAAGATGCATTATTAAAGCTTTTCAAGATTATCAAATCAAGAAAGGTATGAGCATGTTGGTCCAGAAGTCACAAGTTCACGAGATGGCAAAGTTTACAAGATGGTGAAACGAGATTATGCTTGGTTGATGATCTCAAGGTGTTCAAGATCACATTCTCACATTCAAGTCAAGATAAAGCAACAAGCTCACATCTGAAGTCTATGATCACTACATCAAATCACAAGTTAATGATTGAAGTTAAAGACTACGAGCTCAAGACTGAAGTGAAAGCATAGTATGCTAAGTTTATTTTTTTTAAATTGGAGTAACCTCCCTTAGGGGAAGATTGTTAGAAATACAGAAAAGTATCGGTCACTTCCAATATAGGTAGTCATAGCTCGTAGTAATTAGTAATGTTATGTTAGTAAGCTAACCGGGCCAAAGGCCCATGGACAAGCCCACTAAGGGCCCATGGCCGGCCTTGGTATGACATATATAAACCCTCTCCACATATGGAGAGGGTGTTGGTTGTTCATTTCTCACATTACACTAAGCTAATATTATCCTTTTTCTTTCTCTTTCTAAGTGTTCATCCAACCATCTCTTTCCCTCTCTAAAAACTCAAAGTGAATCCTATCATACATGTGTTAAGATATTCTACAAAATGTTTAACTTTAGTATAGACTGTAAAAATTGCCATGTTGGAACGTGTTGTTTGCTGTTTTAAGTTGTTTGCGGGAATCTTCTACCTGGAGTTATCAAATATAGATATAATAATCCAAAATAAGATAATTCAAGAAATAAATGAACTATTGATTAAATAGATTATAAACTGACTACCATTAATACGGTAACTGTTCTGAATGAAATAGTAAAAATCAATAAAACAAGGGTCTACTAAGAATATAATAAGACTAGAAAATCCACAAAGGTTACATATAATAATATGTCTTTGAAGCTTAAGTAAAAGCACGTGGTAATGAGTCTGACAGTTCTAGAATGAGGTAGTTACTTCGTCATCTAAACCTGCAATTATAACGGTTAACAATAAACAACAGATATTAGCGTATGTCTTGTTCATTCGTCAAAGTTTGGTAACTTTAACCTTTGGTTTCGTGAGGACCATTTTACAGTATAAATATTGTACCTGCGTCATCAGGATTTGATCCATAAATGAATCTGCTTAACAGGTTTTTGAGCTGAAAGTGTGGTTTATCTAGAGTTGACATGTCTAGAGATGCTAACGAAGCTTTTCGATATTTCACAGCTGTTCCTATATCCAGATTCAAGTTAGGATAGCAGACGAATATAGGTGAATTATTGATGTCCATTTGTAAGGTAAACAACAACAATTTTAGGTCTTTCCCATCAAATCTTAAGACCTAGAACACATTGGATTTCTAGTTTGTACAAGTTTAATTCATATAGAATCTCGTAAGTCACCTACCAAAGTGCTGTTTGTTGTTGACACTAGAAGGATTTCCATTCGTCACTGTGAAATACTAAGAGTATCACTCTGAATGTTCTGGCAAGATCACAAGGATAATGCGTAGGACTCAGGTTACCACTTGTGAAGTTATTTATGTTCAACAAGTGTTTATCATTCATGTGTCCTAATGAGATTTATAATGGATCTCTTTAGCTCTAGACTTGAATAGTGCATTTTGATTTTAGTGATTGGAGGCTGGAGTAGATTGCCACCTTTTCAATATCAACATTCTTAGAATGAGAAGTCAATAAAAGTCGTATTGATCTCCGTGACAAATGAGACAAGTATCTTTTAAGAGAAACTTGAATGGCTGGGAGGGGTTGTGCAGTGCATCACTGGGTCCATGATGTCTTTCTTCAATACCAGTAATCATCCTTGTGAAGTCTGATAGCATATGTATTGATCGGATTTCTGCCTAAGGTTGTTTGGAGGGCTTCTTTCTTTACACCCTTTATCCTTGCATTTCTTTTTCATTCTTTAACCCATTCAATCCTTACCAATGGACGTCATTACTAACGCCTTATTGTGATTGTTCTAGTGTTAGCTCATGCCTTAGTTAACATTATTCTCTTTTTTCATTCTTCTCCAAATCATACCTAAGGACTGCTATTTCTAACTATGGAGTGTCCTTAGGTAGATCCATTCGAATCTGGTTGGATCACAGGACTAATACCTAATGTTAACCACCTTATAACTTCATAATCTATGACAATTAGTTGGTTGTTGGTTATTTGAACGTAACCATAAAACCATTAAAAATCAATCAATGTTTTTGAAAAATATCAAAACGTTTGATACTTTGAGAGTTTCATCTTTTGAAAAACTCCTCCTTCACACGCGCATCGATATTCAAAAATGGTTCGCACATGTGGGTAAGAGTGAAAGCACTTTGAGTCTCTTATATCGCGTGTTCTTTTCCTAGATCACATTTTAATTATATTTTCTCCCTTTATTTTAAATATAAAACTCGTAGTATTTGAAATACCAATTGATTAAAATTTGTTATGAAAAATCCTTAGGAGAAAAATGATACCTCAAATATTGCATGAATTAATGAAACATTTTTCTTTTTGCTCCCTCTCAATTTTACACATGTTTGACACCACTAAAAACTGATACCAATTTTTAAAAGACTTATATGATTGAGTTTGAGACAATGTTGAACATAAAATTTTAAAAGATTATGAAATGTCATTGAAGAATTGTTGAAAAATTATGCTCAGACACTTTATGATCTTATAACAAAATTTAAAAGCAAGTTATAACAGAGTATGTTTCTATCTAAAATGGATGGTCACTAGGCCATTGGCATGATTTTTGATTTCTCTAGACCAGATATAGCTTCAATCGCTGACGCATTTGTCGATATATCCATACTCATCGATAACTATTATGTCATTAATGACCACTTTAGTTATTTAGAAACTTTTGTGAATGTCTAGCACACTATTTTGAAAGATACCACGATTGAAATTTATCTTTATTAGCATCTTGTTGCAAAAATTGTACGAAGACACCACTTAAAACACTATTAAATGTTTTGAATACATAAAAATTGTCGTGTTATGTGTAACACCCCCAAAATGGGTCGCAGCGGAATATGGGTTTGGGAGCGTTACTTCATAGATCAATAGCACAAAATATATAAGA